>JAIUND010000688.1:0-57353 GCA_034699125.1 Gisinianus flammeolus
CCCGGATTTGCTCATCATTGGAATTGGAGTCTCTGTGGGATGTTCAAAATATGTTGGGGATCCTTCAAAGGAATTTCAATGTCGTCTATGGTGTGTGGCCGTTTGTCTTTCAAATTGTCCTCCTCGTCATGATCATTGTAAACACATTTTTGGCTGTTGTCTTTGGTGACTTCCGGGCCCTTCTCACGGCCATTTTTTCGTGTTTCCTCCTTCTCTTTTTCTTTACCAAATTTGCCGAGGTTTATTCATCGTCAGAACGAGCACTCAATTCATGGAGAACCATTCCAGCACGTCCCATTTGGTTCCACAAATTCCAAAGATCATGCCGACCCATCCGAATTTATATTGGCCAATGGTTCTATGTGGACAAAACTTTTTTTCTCACTCTTGTTGCCATCATCATTGACCAAACTGCAAATCTCATCCTCACACTCAAAGACACGGCCACAGCCACAGATTAAACACAATTCCCTGCAGTCTCTTGACCATTGATTTTCTCATACACAAGAAAATTATATCAAAAATAGGGCAAAATAATTAAAATTTGAAAGTTTTTACTGGAAACAATCAAAATGAAATGTCGAAAATGCTTTTTGTTTAAAATTTAATTGAGGGTTTCCATTTGAATTACGGATGATTAAAATTTGTGACTTGTACTCTCCAGCGTCATTTTGGGAATTGAATTTCCCCGCATTGATTTTCCCCCATAATTTTCATCAGTGTTTAAGACATTAAATTTTGACTGTCCGAGTTGCTTTATACATTTCACGACTGTGCACATTTCCCTTCGTCACCCTCCAGTCTAAATTTTACACACTACACACACAGCCCCCGTTGTGTGTGTTGGAGAAATTGTGCGTTTGCATGTGGATTCTCCCGTACACAAGGGAGAACCTATGGGAGGCAGAAATGAGTGCGGGGGGGATTTCCCGGTGCCTCTCTTGGCAACGCCGGGTATTTCTATCGATTCTCTTTCCATCCGACTGACGGCTTAGAAAAATACACACTCAACCCGGGATTTAAAGTCAAATTCCGTACGGAGCAATCGCTGGAAAGTATCAAATTTTCCAAATGGCAAGAAAATTAATGTGGACATTAAATTTGATCCACAGGAGATTCCAGTTGATCAATTAACTTTAAAATTGCCATGCACTTCCCGTGACCTTTAGAAAATTGACGATTGCTCAAAATTTCAGGTAAGAATAGTTTTATTTTCCTTGAATAGAATTTACCCAGAAAAATTCACGTTGGCAAATAAAAATAATTTGCGGAGTTGGCTTGCAATTTGTAATGCCCACTAGGAAATTTCTATGTGAATTCAGTTTATGTTTGTGAATTAATTAAATGCGAATATTTTCCTGTTGCGTTTTCTGCACAGATGACCTCTGATGACCCTTTGAAAATCTCTTAAAAGTCTTCCAATATGCAATAAATTTGAGTGTGGCCATACCCACAAAATAGTTCTGTGATGTCAATTTGAGGTTCGTGAAGTCGACTGGAATTACACGGATAAAGCCTGGATATGAATTTAGCGACTGTCCAGGTCATCTTCACAAGTTTTTTCCTCATTTCCTTCTGTGTCAAATCAGGTACTGTGAAATCCCAAATTTCGAAGTGTTTTTCACTTGACAGACTTTTATTGTTGGTTTTCTATTGCTGGTTTTAGGATCGTCAACTGAGGATTTTCGTTTCAATATTCGACCTCCATCCGGCAACTTCATTGGCCGTGAAAAATATCTGGAGATTCTTTACAAATCTCAAGATGACCAAAATGAGCAATTGAACCAGCCTTTAATTGAGTTGATTACGGGCGAGAGTGGAGTGGGGAAATCGGAATTGGTCCGAAAGTACATTCAACTCTACGGGGGTTCCTACAGCAATGTCATTTGGATTCCCGCCCACGATCATTTCACTCTCAGCTCATCTTTCACAGCTTTGTCATCTCATGGGCGAATCAAAATTCAACTAGACCAATCCAAATCCATCACTGAAATTGTCCAGGCTGTCTATCTCAGACTTTGTCACGATGACTCTTCTCATCCTACTCTGATGGTCTTGGAGAGTTGTCAGAAATTCCAGGGTTTCCATGGAATCTCCACATTTCTTCCACCCCCGTCGTCTGCTTGTCCGTCTGGACGGAAATTTCCACACTTTCTCCTCATCCCCACTTCAGTTTCATCCTTCTTTGATGACCCCCCGCCTCAATCCGAATCCGAATTGGAATGGAATGGAAAGAAAATTCCTTACAATATTTTGCGTTTGGAGCCACTGAGTCATCAAGAGAGTCGAAAATTGATCACGCGGGAGATTCTTCAAGGACGGGAGGCGGATGCTGAGGAACTGGCGCAAATTCTACTTTTTCATCCGTTGGCAATTCAATTGGCTTTGACGTACATGCAACAGAATTTCATCTCTCTCACCAGCCACAATGCAAAGCCTTCCCCATTCCAGCAGTACATTCGCCTCTTTAAAGCCACCCAACAGCAAGAGCAGGGTCACCCGTTTGACCTTCTCACTCTCCACAAGCTCAAAGAAACCGGAACCGGAAATGCCCTCGTTTACATTATGGAAACTTTAGCTTTGCTCAATACAGACGCGGAACCACTGCCGATCCCGCTCCTCATTTCAATTTTATCCCACACTCAACCGGAAATCAAAGTAGAAGAATCATTAAAAATACTGGAAAAATACTTCATGCTTCAGATTTATACCAAAAATCATGAAACTTCATTGTCATTTTCCTTACCAAAAGTAACGCAAGCCTTTGAAATTCACGTTCATCAACGAATTCAAAATTTTTTCATCCATTCCCTGCTCAAAGAAACTCCTCAATTTGTGTACTCTTCAAAATCTCTGCTGTCCTCCTTTGAAAAGATTTTGAATCTGGAGTTACTACAAAGGAATAAGTCGGAATTTCAATTCCAGCTGGAGAAAGCTCTTCGTCTGCATCAGCGACTCGAGGAAGTTCAGTTAAAAACAACTGGACAAAAAACCGCAGAGATTGAGGGTGGCGATTGGAATTGGAGAATTTTAACTAAAGTTGCTCAAATGGAATTTTCTCTGCGTCACAAACCAGAAACTGCTCAATTGTACAAAAGAGTCTATGAAATTCAACTGGAGTCTCTTGGGGAAGGGGCGGAAGAAACGATGGAGACTTTGGGGGCTCTCATCGAGGTCTACCGAAGCCAAAGGGATTTCCCGCAAGTTACAGTGGATTCAAACACTTTTGGATGTTCAACTGAAAACACTGGGGCCGCATCACAATTCCACGTTGAATTCTCTCCAGACAAAAGCAGAGATGACAAATTTGCTCAATCCAGAGAATCCAGAGAATCCAGAGAAAGCACAAGAAGCTTTAGAAATTTACAATGAGATTTACGATACCCGGAAATTGGTATTTGGTGAATATCACAATTCCACCCTGCTCATTCTCCAGCACATTGCCGAGTTTTATTCAACTAGAAAAAATTACGAAAAAGCCATTTCCATCTACGAAGATTTGTATCAAATGCAACCGGAAACGGTTTTAATCCTTGAAAAATTGGGAGAAATTCACGAAGAGTACGGGGATTTTGAAAAAGCTCTTGGACTTTACGAACAAGTTTATGAGAAGCGAAGTTCATTTTTAGGATTGAATGAACCGGAAACACTTGGGAGTGTAGCCAAAATTGCAAGGGTATTTAAAAGTCTGGAGAAATATGAAGAATCATTGGAACTCTTTACGATTGTTCATGGGCGGAGGGAGGAAGAACTCGGAGAATCGGATCCTCTGACAATTTCCATGCTGGATGAAATGATTCAAATCCACTTGATCCAGTCCAATTATGAACCAGCTCTGGAACTGGCACAACAAATTTATCAAATTAAAAAGAAGATTCTGGGAGAGTCTCACGAGGACACCATTTCCGCTTTAGAGATCAAAGCGTTTATTCTCAATGAATTGGAAAATTACACCGAGTCTTTAAAGGTTGTTGAGCAGGTGCTCAAATTACTCAAAACCAATCATTTTGGTGAATGAAATCATCCGGATATTCAACGAGTACGGGATCTACAAAAACTTGTCCGGAAACGGGTCAAATTTGGTGACAACATTCTACGTGATGAACTTTAACCGCATTTTCACTTGTCTTTTGAATAAATAAATAAATGGCATTTTCAATTTTAAATTGGGTTTACATCCACTTCCGGTTTTATTGAATTAATTGCAACTAAATACGTTTGAAAATTGTACTCGTAAAACTGAGAATTTTTTTTCCCGCTCAATTTTTCCTTTGATTCCTCCCACAAATTGTCCAATTTTAGTGTAAATTCTAGCGGCTTACTGTCTTGTTGACCCAACTTGTTTAAAATTCTTCCTCTGCCACTGTTGCAAGAGACAAACATTTTTCGTTTTAAAATAGAGGTCGCAGATTCAATGACATTTGAAATGTGACCATTGTTGTATTTGTGTAAACTGACCTGCCCCACCGCGAGCCTCCTTACTGAATTGTCGCCAAATCCGCGTTTTATTCAACTCTTCAGTGATATTCATGGATGTTAAGGAAATCCGCCTTCGGCTGTCGTTGGCAAGGGACATTCTCGGCACATTGGCATCCGATCCGATCCGTGGGAACCCCGGGCAATCCTCCTGAATTCCAACAAAAAGTACAAATTTGTCACAAGTCTCCTCCCATATGGTTTCCTAATTTGAATGTACGCGGAGTTTTTTTCATACCTCAGAAGAAGTGGATTCGCGGGACTCGCTTTTACTCACACGGTCCTCGCTGTCCTTGGGTTTTCCAGTTTTGGCTCCAGGAAGGATTTCGTCCAAATACGTGAGCTCTCTCTGACTAAAGACAAAATCCAAGAGCTTGCGAACGAGAATCATGACAACCAACTGCATACAAATAGAAAACACGTGTCACGTGGTATTTTAAAAAGGGGTCAAGAGATTAAAAACAGATTTTGAAACAGATTCAGCTTTTCAGCGTACCATGACGGGGAAGAGAATGGACGTGGCTTTGAAGGATTTGATGAGCCAGAGCCCCACGAGGCAACTCAATTGAATCCCTGTAAAAAGGTGAACCCGGAGGAGAGGAACTTGACGAAGGAAAATGAAATCCGGCTGGTATTTCACGGGCATGAAGAAGAAGAGGATCCTCTAAATAAAAAGAATAATTTGATTTCGACTCAAAAACATGGACAATTACATCCAATTTTTGAGGAAATGATTTAAAAAAAATATCTTAATTGCGTAAAGAAAATACCTCAAAGAGCAACATCCCTTTCATTCCCGTCACGCCCATGTACAGGAACACGCCTACACATTCCATTAACTTTAATACTTGTCTCAGTAGTTTTAAAAAGAATCTTACCATAAAGGACGGGCATTGGGATGTTTTTTAGTACTATAGAGAAACAAAAATGAAAGTAGAATGAAATATGAGTCAAGATAATGGTGAACTAAGATTGTATAAATGTAATTCTGTAGGTTGAGTAAAGTTCGGAGCGAACCGGGTGTGATGGCGACAGAGCAGCCCATGAGAATGGCAATCATAATATTTGTTAGCCGTTGTTCCCGGACTCCAAGAAATCCGGGTTTTTCTCCTGGAGCTGCACATTTGGATTCCATGCGAAGCGAATCCACATGATTCATCGCTCGAACTAACAATTTTAGAATAAAAAAGTGTCTGTAGTTTTGAAATCTCCTGTGTTTATTGATATAAAAATTTACCTGTAGCAGCGGCAAACCAGGGGATGCCCAATAGGGAGCAAATGATGATTAAAATGGCAAGAATGAGCAAATCCAAATGGTAGCCGCCCCCTTTCTTTAATTTGTGCTCCTTTCGATTCACAATGACGGCCGTAATTTGTTGATCCATAAAAATTAGAATCGTGGCCAGAGTTGCGGGAAGAATCGCAGCGATGACGGTCCAGGAGGGGTTGGATTCAAATGGCGGAATGAGCCATCCGCGTGTTGGAAGTGTCGGTTGGAATTTGTCCGGGACGGCTAATTTCGGTGTGGCTAAAGACAAAAAAAGAGTAATTTGTAATGGGTTTTTATTATGGAAATTTTGGTGATGGAAAATGACGTGGGAATTCCGTACGTAGGCCACTAAGCTTGTCAACCATCGTCATGGAGAGGATGGCCAAAATGACGGCAAAGTCACTCACAAATTGCCGTACTTTGGAGGGGAAAAATGAAGAGACTTTAAAGTTTTTGAGGGTGACGGAAATGAAGAAAGTGCCAAGGAAGAGGAGGACGGACATGAGGAAAATCACAGAGGGGCCATCGCAACCCCCTCCCACCAACGTCCCATTGTTTTGTACACAGTCCTCAAAAGAGCCCGTCCAAGTGGTCTCATTTGAACTATTTGAACTCCCCTCCCCAGTGGCATTGAAACTACTCACAAGTGAGCATTCGCACGAGTTACTCTTACGAATCTCATCCACATTTTTAAAAGCTTCCATAATAAAAATGAAAGCGATGAGTATCGCAAAATTCTCTTCCGTGAATCGTGTGATGTAGCATACAAATGCGGATGCATCCACAGCAACCAAGAGAATCAGAATCAGCCCCATCCAGAGTCCAATCCAGAGGCGGAGCTCAAGAAAATCAAATTCATACATACTGGAAAGGACAAAAGAGAGCAAAAATCACTATTTCAAGAAACTAGTGAATATTTTAAATTGGAATTTACTCGCAAATTTGGACGATGACCGTTTGAAAAACGAGCACGGGTCCAGTTGAGCCTAAAATTGTTAGGGGTTGTCCAGAAAAAAGTCCATAAATTCCTCCACATACGAAACCGGATATGAGGGATTCCATTGCTGCCATATTTTGATGAGTTGCCTGTCCAAGTAATCCCCCAAATGTAATAATTGGTGTCAAACATCCCAAGTAGAGGAAGATGGAGCTCGCGATGCACTGCAATGCCAGACCATCCCGAAAATCCGAGACGTACCTGCCACAAAAAAATCTTCATCAAATAACCCGGGGACAAATTGGAAGACAAACTGGAGAGTGAAAAGTGTGAAAGGCACACCAAGGGCGCTTCCGTTTGATGTCATTGACCAACCCCCCAAAGAGTTTTCCTGTTCTAATGAGTCCCGGATCTTCCCTCTCCCACCGTTTCTTCTCATCTTCATCTGCCTCTACTTCCGGTTTGGGTGCTTGAATATGTTTCCGCGGCTCCTTTAATTAATAAAACAAATGCCATGTGAGATTTATTGGAACAAATTGGAAGGAATTGTTTAGAGACGCAAATTTTACTTGTGAAGGGATCGTGACGGTGGGGGGTTCAATTCGGATTGTGGGGTCCCATTTGCTTGGCGGGAGAACCGTGACCGCGTCTAAAAACTCATCGACTCCAGCTAGTAAATGCTCCCGACTCCGGACGACATAGGCTACATCATGAAAAACTTCGTCGGATAAAAGTGTCGCAATGGCTCTGCCTGCTTCATGGTACCGTGTGTGACCTCCTTCCTACAGCAGCCACAAGAGGACACTTTAGTATTTCATGCACAGATGAAAAGGTATCGGGAAATCCGTCAAGAGTCGCACCACGGGAACCTCCAGAACCGGACCCAAAAGAACGAAAATGAATCTTGTTGGAATTCGGACTTCTGTCAAACCTTCAAGCACGACTGCTTGTGAGAGGCGAACAAAGGCGGAAACGGCTAGAGTCAACCGGAAATTACATTTGTTAAAAAATTTCTTGACGAGTAATTGGGTAGCTAAATGAACAACTCACGTGTCTCAAGGAAATTGAGGGCGCCGACAAGAATATTGCAGGCCTCAGCACCCGCAGGAATTTTCCGCATGAAGGAAGAGGAATGTTCTTTTTTAGGATGCGAATGTCCATTATTCCCACCTCCCGGAAGATCAACAGCTGGATTTTCCCCTCCTGGGACAGTTCCAGTGCTTGTTTTGTCTAGAATATAAAAAAATGTACTAGTGTAACTGGTGTGGGTGGGCAAGTTGAATAAAGAATTCTCTTTAATGGTCGCATACGCTTGTTGGATGGAGACCAAGATTTTTTGATGGGGGTGGAAGTGGCCATGGGCGTCATTGTTGTGGTTGTCAATTTCTGATGAAGATGTTTATGCCGGCCAAGGGGAATGGGGCGAACTTGTCCAGTGACGTCTGAAGACATCGCCCCGGTTCGTACCAATTCCGTCAATATTTGCTCAACAATCTCTTCAAAACTCCCAGCAACGACGTTCAACATGAGAGCAGATTTCCGTAAGAGTAAACTCCGAACTTCAAATAGGGAATGGAGTGAAAGCGTTCCCACGTGCGGTTTGGACGAACGATTTCCACCCATTTCAACCGTCTCTTCAAATTTTACCCATCTTTTACATACAATCAAAAAAATGCATGCATGAAACAATCCCGACTCATTCGACTCTTGTCAAATTCAAAGTTCCTCCATTTCCAGGAAAAATGGGTGTGAGCCTTCGTCCAGTTGCTCCGTCCCTTCCCCTAAAATTAATTGGACGTACCGAGCTGGCGATAGGGCTACAAAAATAAATCATTTTGTCACCTGTTTTTCATCTGCCGTTATCCATTTTTGAGTGTGTATGTAAAAATTCTACCTCCGGCAGTTTCGTCCAGCACCACGCGGGCTCGCATTCCCTTTCCCTCCTCCATCATTTTTTTTTCTTTTGATTTTCTGCGTCAGCTGGCAGGGGTTTTAATTAATCAGAATTAATTAAAATGTTCGAAAGTGTTGAAAAGAATGGCAGGAATAAATTTATTAAAAGCCTTTTTTGTTTCACTCCAGCTCGTTTGCCGTTTGTACAGAGGGAAGGAGGATTTTTAATGGCTCAGTTTGCGAGGAAAATGTGCAGAGATTATCCTTGAAGTTTGATAAGAACTGAGTTGAGATCCAATTAAATTCAAATTTAAGAGTCAGAGCGTAGCCTACACTGCCATTTCCTCTTTCCCACACACACGCACACACACAGAATCTCTGGCCGTTTTTTATGCTCATCTGGACTGGGCTACATTTAATTGAGGTGGGGGCGGGGGGAAAGAACAAGATGCGAGCTCATTTGGGATGGGAGGGAGAGTGTGCGAGTTAAATGAAATGGCAAATTAATCTTGATTCTTGATAAAGTCTGTCAGCGTCAGCCTCAAGTGTTGTGCAAAAATGAATTTACGAGTCCATAAAGAGACGAGTAAAATTCCAAAGGACGGAGTCCAACTCTTTTGCTCTTCTCCATTCCTCCAATTCCCAGAACAAGCATGACGTGGACACTCGTCCCATTCCCATGGACTCCATCTCAATGTAAACACCATCAAGATGGGAGGAATGGAGAGTTCACAAGAGGGACTTGACCTTTGACATCCTCCTCCGTCGGATGTGGGACGATGAAACTTGGACGGCATCAAAATACAAATTACTCGACTCGAGTGGATGATTAAAAATAAATTATCACATCATTTTTACATCCCGTCATTCATTCCTTACGCATTTTCCACATCATTAAAAAATGAGCAACTGGATTCACCCTGAAACATTTTGGAGTCAAAAATATGCAAAAATCTCTAGCTTTTTTTCTCCGTTGTCCACAGCTCATTTGGATTCCAGTTAATTTCAGAAATTCCAGATTGAGGGAAATTGATGCGTTCACTCTAATATTTAGTTTAGAACTGTGCAAGAGAATGATGATTTATCATTAATAATTATAATTAAATCCGCCACGAGTAAATGGAATGTTTGGGAATATTTTCCATGGGTTTCCTCAAGTAAAAATGAGAACGTCAATTTTACTGGATATTTAAATGGTCAATGGTCCAAAATGGGACGAGGTCATTTTAAAAAGTTATTCAAATTGAACTAAATTTGACAAAATTGAAGTACTTGAAAGTTTTTGAGGATTTAATTGTACACACGGGAAAGACTGAACGCTATTTTGTGGAAATTTGAATTGAGCCTTGTCATTTCAATGTTGGAAATGCCCCATTAATAGGTACAGGCTGCCATTACGGATGTACATTTAAGTCTGGAAACTCTGGAATGCTTCAGACTTTGCCAAAATTCTGGTCGGATTTATGGCATCGGACTTATTTGTTCTCTTGAATATCAGAAGGAAAATGGACGAGGGGACGCTGAAAGCGTTTGGAATCTTTACAAATTTTGGTTATAACTTGGGTTTTCATCCGTACCGATTCATTGGAGGAAAATTCGGTACAAAGAGACAGTGGATTTTCAACGATTCCCGTACACGCTGGAGAGTTTTCCTCTTGTCCGTCATCATGGATGGCGTGTACCAAGGATTTTTGGTATACCGGACAGTTCAATCCCTATTGGACAAAGCGATTCCACCTGGTGAGAAAATCAAGGCCTTGTATTTGAGCGTCCTCTACTTGATGTTGAATTTTTATCCATTCATGACGTTGACACACTACGGGAGGATTCATGGACATCTCAATGTAGTACTGGACACGGCCACCAATCTCAAAAAGTCCCTCATGAAGACAGCTGCAGAGGTTCGGAAAAATGGAAAGGGGGATCCCGACTCATTGAAAGGATTCATTCGAATCATGACAGTAACAGCAACGTTCATTGCTGCTGTACGAGCTCTCGGAGTGATGACCCGACCCGAGTCTAGAGAATATCTGACGTCACTCTCCTCCAATCCAAAAAATCTACCCATTTGGATCAAATTCCCTGTGGCTGCATTTCATTTTCATGTGACGCTTTTTCATGCCTACACGTCATTTGTGCATGTACTCCCAACAATTTGGATCGTCGCTTCTATCCTGCCCATCGTCAAAGCGACAATGTAAGCTGGAAAAAACAAAAATAAAGTGTTTGTATGTGGGGAAAAATTGATTCATTTTCAATGTGCTGTAGGTTAAAATCGGAAGGAGGGCGGGGCTTGAATTGTGACGCTCTTGTCTCATCCTATCACCAACTGACTGTGCTTCAAAAGAATTTCTCACCAGTCTATGGAGCCGTTTGCTTAGGAGCGGAAGTGGCCACCATTTGGGCCATCGTCATGAACGTATTTTTGGCAGTTGCATTTGAAGACATTTCGAGTCTCGTAAAGGCAGTGGCCTTTGTACTTTTACAGCGAGCTTATTTTACTATCCTTGGAAAAATTCACGTCATCTCAGTACAAGTTTTGGATTCTTGGAGAAATTTCCAAACACCCCAAAATCAGTGGTTTCGGAAATTTCAAAAATGTTGCCAACCATATCGAGTGTCTGTTGGGAGTTTCTTTTACGTGGATCGAACTTTCATTCTCACGCTCCTGGCCATCTCTGTGGATAATGCCACCAGTTTAATCCTCTCCTATCACTAATTAAACCACCACACACCTCTATGCGTGACCTTGACATTTGGATGTGTGCATGCGCAATGTAAACCCTGAAGAAAAAAAGTGAATCAAAATAGAACGTCCGAGCCACGGATTTAAAAAAAACCATCTCATCTTTATTTTTACTACTTGAGTAAAAGGAAAAAATTGTACGTCCCTAGACAAAAGAAGCGGGACTTTTTAAAATTCCTCTTTTGTTTCAGAAATGGTACAGGATTTTTGGTATCATGCCTGCCGTTTCAATGACTTTAGAAATTCTGATTTTAACCCCTTACAAGTTGACACCACCCATTACCAACCTATGTCAATGTGTGTGTAAGAGTGAGCGAGTGAATTAAATTTTATTTAGCAACATGAAAACAATACAATAATCTCAAGGACGTGTCCTTGTCGTTTCAATCTTTTTTTCTTCAAAAAACGTATAACTGTGCAGATGTGAACGAAATTTTTCCTGCCGCCAATTCCTTAAGCATTGGATGGAAATTTTAAACTTTATTCAACTGCATTGTTGACTCAACCACAGAATCGACCATGAAATTTAATAAAATTTCCAAAGAAATCCTGCCAAATGTTTCCATTGTTTTGAGAATTTTACCTTTCAATTCATTTTCTCTAATGTAATAAAGTCCATCCCATTGACAAGGGTGGTACTTGACCAGATAATTTTAAAAATTTTCCCCAATGCTGTAGGGCATCCAAAACAAATTATTTTTGTCAAGGTCCCATCTACGTTTACGCAAGATTGACCTCTGTAGAGGTCGTCAAACTTCCTTCTTTCCCATTCTCAAGCATAGCCGAGTTTCACATAAAGAAAGCTCCGAATTTCAAATTTTTTTTCGCGCTCAAAATTATTAATAATTTTTAATTCATTTTTTACATTTTAAAAACTGTTGGAATTTTTGTAATCCGTAAGCCGAAACAATTAGGAAAATTATCAGTTCAAATACGGCCCTTGTGAGTGCACCAGTAGGAATTGTGTAACGCCAGCACGTCCGTATGTATTTCAGTAGAATCAAACGGTAGATGAGGACACGAAACAAAGGGTCCGAAACAATTGGATCAATATTTTACTTATGACAGTTCTATAGCTCGTCCATCAGGAGCGAGATGAGATGGAATCTCATTGTTTTTGGTTCAAGTATGAACGCCGTCAGCCCATCACACACTTGAGTTCAATTTGAAATTAAAGGAAAAGTACAAAAAGAAACTTGTGCTATTTTGCGTATTTGTTTTTTAAATTTCCCATTTTGCCTGAGGCTGGGAGACGGAGAATGCCAGTAATTTTCAATCAAGTTCTTTTGCAGGCTGCAGCCCTCCTGATTTCTTCTTCTGTTTTGAATGACTACATTTCATACGAGGGACTCAGCTCCAATCCTACACCTTTTAATGAAGGCGAATTCTTCGACTACATCGTGATTGGTGGTGGAACAGCGGGCGGTGTGATAGCTGCTAGACTTTCTGAACAACAAGATTTGAGGATTCTTGTCTTGGAGGAGGGTGGAGCTCCTCCCCTCACCTCTGACATTCCTGCCATGGATATTCCCAATATCCTTCCGGGTACCGACAAACTCTTCCGGTAAAAAAAAACACTCATTTTACCGTCAGTAAAATTAATTGGTGACTTTTTCTCTATAAACCTTGAACTGTTTTTTTCTCACCAAAAAAGGTACAAAGTGGAACCGCAGACTCATTCTTCGCGAGGTTTTGCCAACAAAACAACCATGGTAACGGGACGTGTACTGGGTGGTGGATCTGTAATGAACAGCATGGTTTACAATCGTGGAGGGAAACTCAGCTACGACGGTTGGGCACGGGAATACAATGTAAACTAATTAAAAAACATTAATTAAAATTTAAAAAGTGGTAGAAAATTAAACAAGGATTTGAATTGGACAGCTTCCGGATTGGTCGTACGAGAAAGTATTGAAATATTTCAAAAAATCCGAGAATATGACGGATCCGATCCTGTCGAAACAAGAATTTTATCATGGTACAAAAGGACCGCTCGCAGTACGCTACGTGGACAAGAGTCAAATGGCTCCATTAAATCGTGAAGCCACCGAATCTCTAATCCAAGCAGCAAATGAATTGGGTTATAAAACTGGAGACTACAATGGAAAAAATCAAATTGGTGTCTCCCTTTTTCAAAGAACGCTGGGATCTGATGGGAAAAGGCAGAGTGTAGCAAGCAAATATCTTCAACCCGCCAGTCAACAAGAGAATCTACAAATTCTCACGGGTGCTCAAGTCACACGAATCCTTTTTAATGAGGAGAAACGAGCAGTGGGAGTTGAATTTAATCTTCATGGTAAAAAGGATAATGAGGCGACGGCACATATAGCGTATGTAAATCAAGATGACCATGATGATGAGGATGCCAGTGGAGAGATCATTTTATCAGCGGGGGCAATTAAATCTCCACAAATTCTTTTACTCTCTGGTGTTGGACCTCAAGAGGATTTAGAAGCTTTAGAAATCCCAGTAATTGCCGACTTACCCGTGGGTCAAAATTTCCAAGATCGAACTCGTGTAGCTGGAGCGGATTTTTATTGTGAAAAACCCAATTTCGACTATTGGCAAAGTCTGTACACGCTGGAGAATTTAGATGAGTTTTACAGGAATGGGAAGGGGCCTCTAGCAAATACTTTTTATATCCATCAGGAACCGGTTTGTACATTTTCACTACCGCCATTTTTTTTTAAAATGGCGTCAATCTTAAGAAATTTAATTCCAATTAATTTTTAATGGTAGATTATAAATATTCGTACAAAAGAACCGGATCGTGGACTCCTCTATGGACCTGCTGACGTCTTCCTTGGCCCTGCAAATGTCCCTGAACCCTTCGTTTTCCTCACAACGCCGGATACAACACTCAAAGATGAAATTATTCAAAAGTACTACGCGCCTTATTTCAAATCAAATTTTAATGGTTCCACCATGAGCATCGTGTCCGCTCTCCTCTACGTTCGTAGTCGTGGGTATGTCAAATTAGCTTCAACAGATCCTGCAGATCCACCCCTAGTCAATCCTCGATACCTCACGGATAAGGATGATCTCCGTCGTCTTCTCGAAGCTCACAAATTAGCAATGAAATTTGGTGAGACGGATGCATTTAAAAAAGCTGGCTGTAAGCCCTATGCATTCCCACTTCCGGGTTGTGAGTCTCTTTGGAAAGGGAAAAATGGGGAGAGGCCAGGGATGTCGGATGAATATCTCATATGCAAAATCCAACATCTGTCTGCGAGTGAACTCCATCCGACGGGCTCTTGCAGAATGTAAAACTATGCAATAATTTTTCAAAAACTACTCGCACAATGTCGCTGGAAACTTTTGAATTAATTTCTAAAATTACAAAATTCCATAGGGCGGGCGAAGGGGATTCAACAGCTGTTGTAGATTCGGAATTAAAAGTACGTGGAGGAATCCAAGGATTACGAGTGGCGGATGCGTCAATTATGCCCACTATGGCTACAGGGAATACCATGGCTCCGACAATTATGATTGCAGAACGAGCAGCGGATTTCATACTCCGGCAACGCTATGGAGACAATTACTCACGCAAAGAATAAAACCCAATGAAATCGGTCACAGACAGAGCATTTTTATTCTCATCAATCCCAAAGTTTGATTTAATAAAATCATTGAAATTTAAAAACTGATTAAAATTCCAACAACTTACTTTAAAACAAAGTCAATGAAAATTGGAACAGCTTCCCGTTCCATTCGATGAAATCCCCCGACTTTCAAGGTCATTGTTGGGGAGGATTTAAGAAATTGTTGGCAATATTTTCTATTGTTCGCCCCATCCAATTGCGTAGACATTATTTCCATGAGTTTCCGCAGCTCCTCATCTTTTTGTGTGATATGAAAAGGTACTTGCAAAATGCTTATGTACACGATGACACACTCATCAGCAACAAGGCCATAAAGAAGAGCCAACATGGGATTGGAACTCATGAGCCGTATGGCAGAGAAGAAACCGGAAATGGACATGAATAAAATCACCAATTTTAAATTCCACAAAATTGGACCGTAAATTCGATTGTAAAATTTCAATTGCACATCAAGTTTTCGAAGGGTGAGAAAAGATTCGTCAAGGAGATGCATAAAAATCCGCTCGTCCCTCCCGTAGCCGTAACTTGACAAGTCTCTGAAAGAAAAAAGTTTAAAATGAAGATGCGAGAGTGGACAGTAAATTTTGTGACTGTAAAAAACCTCTACTTGAATTTGTTAATTTGGAATTGGATCTGATTGGTAGTGACGAGGATGTAAGATGCAATCGTGAAAAGTATGACAACGCCCCACGTCAACACAACAAAATGAAATAACGTGTCCACCACGAAACACATCCATATAGTCCAATTGTTTCTCCAGCCGATGGAAACTCCAGCAAAGAGAAGGGTCGGGAGTTGAGGATTCAAAATGTACAACCCGGGATAGACGAGAATGACGCCGTACGTTCCAAATAAAAAGTAACACACAAAAAATTCCATCAGAGTTTTCCGAGTTTTTTTAGACTTTCCCACAGATCCCAATTCAAAGTCCACTGAAAAAAACAATACAATTAATACACTGAAATTTCTGGATACTTGTTTGGTTTTTCATTTGTCTGTTTGTACGTCTGATCTGGAGGATTTCATTGTAGACTTTGCAATTAAGATTTCGTTCCATATAAAACACTTGGTGAAACATACCAAGGATGGCGCAAAATGCTACACTTTGCATTGCCATTGCGGGTAAAAAATCTAAATCATGTCCAGCGTCATGAGAGAATCCCGTAATGGCCGTCCGAATCGTTTGAAATGTAATAAATCCCGCCCATAAACTGTAAATGGGGATAAGCATTTTGGATACAATTCCCTTTACACGGGATTTCGGCATCTCCATCCCACCCGTCGTTCCATTGAAATCAACGGGGTAAAGACACGCAAGAGATGCCCATTGGAAAACTCGGTAGTTCCATCGCAAATCCCGCTTTGTCAACATTTTAGTCTACATGTAAAAGCGTCAAGAAACTTTTTGAAAATATTTTGGGACTTTGTTTCCAGAGCCAGAATTGAACTCAGCAGGAAAGTCCCACACCGTCTGGGAGAGTCGCAACGGTGAAATTAATTTGGTGTCAACGAGTTGGGTGTCGATTTCATTAGTTCACATTGGCATTAATGTCCTACTTTTAAGTTTCCAACAACAACTCACAAATTCAATTTTCTCTGGCAAATATTCGATGGAAAGTTTCTTGTAGTCGCAAGTCCCTTTTCAGTATTTTTGGTCCCCGCCATTTCAATTTAATTCCAGCCCCTTAATAATTCACATTCTCATTTTCTAATTTCCCCACAATTTCAAGTCTTAATTAATTTAGTCTCATCCAGCACAAGGGAAAGCAACTCTTGATGAATAAAGAACATTTCAATTAACTTAACAATTTCCTTTCTTTAATTAGTCAAATCCCCGGGTGAGGATTTATCGTAGAATTTAATTCCATGAATTTTTATGGCTGGAAAATGGGTGTTTGAGAAACGTGGGCTGGTGTTGACCCATTTTCCTTGATGTACAGGCGAGTCGTGGCCTTTTCAACGAGGATTCCCAAAATTTCCTCACTTTAATTCGTCAAATCGCTAGTAGTTGGAAATTAACTCGAGATTTTAATGTCATGAATTGTCAGAATTTAATGGGCTGGAGAATAAAAATGCCAATTATAAATTTGGTACGGATTGTCAATGCCCGTTCAAGTGCGGGATTTTGATCTCGTTGCTGCTTGTTTGTTTATTGGGAATTCCTAAGAGCTTGAGCAACAGCTTCCATTGAAGGGGATTAAAACAGTTCCAGCGACACCGCAATAACAACAATTTTTAGGAATTACTTTGAGCTCCGAGATGCGCGCCACGTCATTGCAACATTCGTCATTTCCTTTACGATCAACTGAACAACATTCAGCCAATCTTGCAGTTTTCATTTCACAATCTTTTACGAGAAATTCCAAGGACGTGTCCGCCACTGCTGTCGCCCCATTTTCCGGTTCCACACTTCCTCCAGTCCGAATCGGTGTTGGAGTTGATGGAGCCACAGGAAGGGTTGGAGTAGTTTTACTTGTGGAGGAATCGGATGCATATTGAAAAATGTCACGATAAAACCCATGCAAAATTTCCCTGTCGTGGGTCGAATAGGGCTACGACAATTCTTGTGGGGGGAGTGTGGGAAAATCCCCATTCCCGCCACCCCTTTCATTTAAACTCCATTGGCCAGATTTACGTGACTCCACCCTAGCGGCTGCGTAAAATATGAGGAAACTGATGACACTCATTTTCATTTCCATCAGTCTGGCTTTTCTTGCGGCTCTCTGGAAATAGAGAAGCGCCACACAATAAAATCTTTGCTAAACTTGATGCACAAATTAAAAATTTAAACTTAATAATTTTACATCAAATTTTCCTTACGGATTTTCCGAATTCCATTGCAAATTTAAAATCTTGATAATTGATCCGAGTCGGATAAAATTAAAAGGAAAGAAAGCTCAACTGGATTGTCCAGCTCCGTGTTTTTCACTTGGTGTCTGATCTGCCCTTTTGAATGGAATAAACCGGTTTTGAATTACACACACACAAGAATGGAAAATTCCTCCTGCTTTTGCAGCCCAACTCCCAGACCCTGAAATGTGCAAAAAATCCATCATTATTCATTAATTACACAGTACAAAAGACAACTTGCCCATTGCGCGTGGGGAGTCAGATAAAAAATGTAGAATTGCATGAAATTCGTGCCAAAAATTATTGGGACTAACACGTGGACAACCGCCCCTCCCCCCCCCCCCCCCGAAATGTTCCGATTAATTAGCCGTTGTTGGTCTCACCCTTGACAATTTCTCCGCTCTTGACATTTGTACAGCCATCACCCCATTTCAACTCATCTTCGCCCATGGACCACCCACCCCCATTTTTAGCTGAAAGAGCATCTTTTGGCCTTTTCATCTTCATCTTTGGCTACTCCTCATCATTTCCACCGTCATGGCAACCACCGCCCTCATCCTTCTCAATTGGCTGTCCGAGTCAAAGGTGAGAGCCAAAAATTTGAACTGGAGTTGGACCACTTGTGCTTCATATATTTTGTCGTCATTTCTCTTGCAAGTTCACACAAAACCCCAGAACGACCCAATTAAAATCTTTACATTTTGGTGGCTCCTTTTTATCGTATCCATTACGAACTGTGTACCTTTCCAAACTATTTGGATTTTTTGTAAGTCCCCAACCCTTCAGTTTCCTCGAGATTTCCATGAGCTAGCGCATTCGGATCCCCAGGATTTCCAAATTGGTATGACTTTTTATGGGGGCTCCTTGTACAAATATTTTTCAAGAGCCGAGTCGCATTCTTCACCTGGCCTCATTTTCAAACGGATGGAAAAACGAAAACCAATGGAATGTCTGCAGGCAACATTGAGGGAAGCGGATGGGAAATACATTTGCATCTCTTGGGATTCTGGTGCTCGATTTGTGAAACACATTACGCTTGGGGATCGATTTGGACGATCCGCCATGGTCATCACCCGGAATTCTGCTTTATCACTGCCCGTGTCACTGGGACTTTTGAAAGATTCCCGCCATTATCAAATTTTAAATCGAGTCGTGATGGGTTTCTCTGAATCTGGATTGTCCTATTGTCTGGATCAATCTCTGGGTTGATCGATCCAAACGATCATCAAATTCCTCAGTGGAAATACAAAGGACATTTTCATTGGAGCAAATCCCCGTCCCATTGTCCCTTCGACATGCCACTGGATCCTTTCGAATTTCCGTTACTGGCCTTTTTGGTTCATTCATCATTTTCTTAATGGAGCATTTAAACAGATCAAAATTCCTCTTGCGGTTTTTTATACACATTCAAAGCTTTTCAAAACCGGTTGTTACATGAAGTCGCTGAACAAGCCACGTGAAGAGAGAAAACTGAATCTACTGGTGGATTTTTTTGTAGCCATTTTAAAAGAGAATAAACAAAGCATTTTGAAATTTGCCAAGCGGACTTTAAGAATTTTTCATTAAACTTTATTTCCTAGGAAAATGGAGCAAAAAATTCAACGTGTTGAACAATTTAAAAAGTGTTGGATCTTGGTCAATCATTTCCAATTGAAATTGCTGTTCACGTGGATGACTCCAATGTGGAACTTGAAGCCGCTGAAGTTGAGGCTACAGTAGAAGTTGTTGGTGGGGGTGGGGGTGGGGGTGGGCGTCTACTTGAAGAGGGTGGAGGTGGAGGTGGGCGTCTGCTGCTAGATGGTGGTGGGGGTGGACGTGGGCGTCTGCTACTTGATGGTGGGGGTGGCGGTGGTCGTCGGGACGAAGATTCATCGTCTGGAGTTGGGGGTGGAGGTGGTGGTGGTCGCCGGGACGAAGATTCATTGTCTGGGGTGGGTCTTTGGCCTCCCTGTGGTGTTGTTGTTGGATTCCCAGTGGGTCTGGGCCTCTCAGACGACCCCGTGGGTCTGGGTCTTTCGGACGATCCCGTGGGTTTGGGCGAGCCTGTTGGCCTTGGCGGGGGTTTTGAGCTTCCGCCTTGTTGATTTTCACTCACATCTTCATCGTTGATGGCTCCTATGGAAAAAACACACACATGATTTATTCGTCCAAAACTGATAAGATTTGAATGTTGTGGGCAAACGTAAATTTTGATCTTACGGGCAGAGGCGAAAGCAATCTGCACAGCCAATAGAGCGCAGAGTAAAATAACCCAACGCATTATCGCAACTTGAATTGGAATCCTTTGTGTTGAAAAGACGAGTCTCAAGTCTGAATTGAATGATACAGAAAAGGCTGAAACGCTTGGATTTTATAGCATCAAGAATTTTGCTTGAATGACGCAGGGAATGGAAACACTTAGCTAAACAACCAAAAACCGAACACACGCAAGATTCAAATGAATTTTTGAGGGGGTTCATAAAACAAAGGAAATCCATCAATCAACCAAAAAGAACTTTCAGGCATTTCATTGTATCATTTTCATTTGATCACGAGGATCTCTATTGGAAATTTGTAAGGGTGGATCACAATTTAAAAAACGCCGCTTGGATATTTCGGATAGTGAGAATCTGGAAATTGTTTTCAGCTCTCGTAATTCAAACGTCAAGTCAATACACGAGCGTACTCTGTTTCCACGTGGTGTAACTTTCCATTGTTTTCCGCATCACCGTGCTTCACGCCGCACGCGCATCCACGAACAATGAGACGTTTCAAGAGTACACTTTTTTGGCTCGTGAATTCGTGCGGTTTTTGAAATTGACATTGACTCGTACATCTTCACAATCGATAATATTTCAATATTTCACATCGGAATTTACTGCAGGAATAAATGATGGCAAATATTTCAAAACAAAAGTCTAGAGGATTGTCATTTTATTTAAATTTTATTTTGTTCTTTGAAACTGCGAGTGGGTTAAAAAAGGAGTAAAAGTCCAACAATTTGTTTGACAACAAAATCAATGAAAATGGGCACCGCCTCCCGTTCCACACGATGAAATCCACCAACTTTGATAATCATTTTAGAAATGGATTGAAACATTTGCCGACAATAAATCCGATCTCGGGGATTTCTCAAATGTGCTGAAGTCAATTTAACAGTTTCAATGAATTTTTGAATTTTAAGGGTGACGTCAAAAGCTTCCCCAAACATGCCCGTGTAGGTGATGACGCAATCCATGGCTAAAATCATATAGATCATGGCCACCAATGAATTGGAATGAGCCAAACGTATGGCGGAGTAGCCCCCAAAAGTAGAGAGAATCAACGTAATCAATTTAGATTTCCATAAAACAGGGGCAAAAACCATATTAAAAAAATTTAAATGCATTTCCAGTCACCGTAAATTTTCAAAGGAGGATTTGACAAGGAGGTGAATGGAATTCTCATCCGCAAGCCCCTCCCTCAATTTCATCGTGATGATTTGCGAGTGTCCTTGAGCCCATTCACTCGTTGTACTCACAAACGAGAGGATGACAACAATCTAATAAATGGTCCATGTGAGTAAAACACTCCAGGTGAGAAGATCAATGAGAAGGCAGAGGGAAATGACCCCGAAATTTCCATGCGCCATTGGGACAATTGAGATTGCCAGCGTGGGAATATTTAAATTTACAAGATATAAAACCGGGATCACGAGTAGAGCGGAGTATAGGAGGAATGACGCGTAACAAACGAGAGTGTCCATCAGAGATTTCCTTGAGACTTTCCCCCCATTTCCATGAACTTCTCCACAGAGCGTCTCCAAGTCACCTAAAAAATTCAAAAATATATTGGGGAAATTTCAGGGGGGGGGGGTGGATTTTGGTGTGCGGACTTACCGCGGATGATGAGAATTTCATTCAAGACGGTGCAGTTGAGATGAAGTTGCGTATGGAAGATAAATATTGATATGATGAAAACGAGGGAGTAGCAGACGGAGAGGATGAGCATCATGGGCATAAAAATAATCCACTGGACATTTCCAGTTGCTGGAGAATCACAACAGAGGAATTGAAGTGTATGGAGATTGACAAAGGCCGTTGCACATGCAAATAAAAATTGCCACAATAGAAAAATGAAGCGGCGCCAATTGGATTTTTGACTGGACATTTTATGGATGACGTCATGGAAATTCATGGGATACAAATTGAGTTTGGTGGCCATTTTAAATATTTGATAATTCCAATGCAAATCCCCGCGTGTCAACATTTTGACCAGCCTCGCCTTTGACCTCCTTACGCTATCAAGAAACAGAGAAATATCCAGCCAAAGTTGATTTTTTACATTACATGAAGAGTTTTGCAATTCCTTCGGCGCCCAGCAATTTTTTTTAACTGCCCGAAAGACTGAAATTCTAGACCATGAAAGTGTGAAGAAAATCTATTTTCGGGTTATAAATTGGAATTTGACGGGGTAGGCCAACTGGAACTTGGAACATTTTGGAATTGTTTTAGGTACTTCCCACGCCCCTCCCGTTGAAAATCAAAAATTATATAAGTACACGTAAAAGTGAGGGTTTTAGTTAAAAGCCGAGTGGGCACCGGGAGAGAATTTTCCTTATTTTGCCAATCCAACGAGACAACGAGAAATGAGGACAGAGCGTGAGGGGGCAGGGGCGGGTTAAATCAACAACTGTAAATTGGGGTATTTGAGCATTTCCATTAAAATTAAAATTAAACGCTTCTCTCACACTCCATCGACCCATCAACCCACCAACCATTTTCCACAATAGCAATTTTGTTTTTCTAAAGTATGAAGTTTTCTTGTGATGTGTCTTTACTCAATCAACGAAAATTCAAAGAGATTCGGGGCAAGGCGTTTTGCCCCCTATTTATTTCCTTTTCAATTGTGTATTTTGTCGCATGGCAATTTTTTTGGTATTAGACCATCAACTCATGAGAAAATTCCACACATTTCAAGGTAGTTTTAACCAATTCAAAATCCAAACAAAAAGTGAAATTTATTTTTCCGTTTTTCCCCATTTTCCTTTGCAAATGTTAAATCGTCGAGTACTTTTTGTAGGGGGAGGGGGGGAGCGTAAATTGGGAATTGAGATGAATTCCTCTAAAAAATGTGTGAGTAAAATCATGCGAGGACATTAAAAAACTGGATTTCTATAACGTTTCAAAGTGCATGTTTAAATGGCCCTGTAGAGAACGTCTCATTTTTTGTATTGGAAATTTCAAAACTGCCGTCGAGACTCGTTCTGCTGTGTGCAGACACACACGCGAATGGGAGAAACGACTATGAGTAAATTTAATTTAAATATTTTAATTGTAATCAAATTGGACTAGGTTGAAATTGAGCTGCAATTAGCATGATGAGCACCCTACATACTACACTTTCTACTCCTGTGCAGTTTTTACACTCCCACACACACGCACACACACACAGACCAATTTAAATTGGAGAGACTAATGGGACTTTCTCATCAGAGTTGACTCGACAGAGGAATTTTATGCAATTTCGATGGAGGGGCACGTGACAGGTGAACAAACAGAAGCAGGAGCAAGGTCTAATTATGAAGATCAAATGGGATGAAATGATTTGGGAGATCCCACGAAATGGACGAGAGGCAGAGCAAAAAAACAACAACCTTTGGGCAAAATCGTCTCAATTTCTTCGTGTGCATGTTTGAAGATTGGATGAAGACAAAGTAATGAGTGGCCACTTAAAAGAAGACAGAGCCGTGTAATTTACGAGGGGAATTTGTATGGGGAATTTGCATGCACTCTCTCACTTTCAACTTTTCTCATTTATTTTATTTGTTTTTCCATTAATTTGCCATCAATTTGTCTACACAAAACGGGGAGACAAGTGAATTTTATTTGGACTTTGTTTTTGTGTTTTTGAACACATTTCAACGTGAATTTTCACCGTGTGCACAAGTGTCAGCGGATGAAATTCCTCCTTCATTTTTGCTGAGTGCAAACATTCCAAAAATGCCCTATTCAGAAAATGGAATTTCAATCAACCACATTTGTGCAACGACTTTGGATTTTACTCGCATTTTTGATTGGCCTTGGATTTGGATTTGCAAATGGAGTGGTGGCAGAGGTGGAGGATTTTAGCCCGAATGGGAATTCGTCAACTGTTAGTTTTAATTTTTATCCGTTGGTGTCCACTGAATCCACGTCAAATCTCCATCTCGACAACCCCGACAAAATTCCGATAAGAAAAACAGATTTTTTGCAAGATTCTTCCGGAAATTCCTCTTTGTTCACAGAATTGGTGCTTCGCGTAGGGAATTCAGGGCCAAGTTTTGTCATCCGTGATGTCCTTCGGGCACTTCTCTCGGATGAAAAGCCCACACAAATATTCATTGGATTTTTTGCCCTTTTGGGCCTTGTCACGGAGCTTGACACTCCTGCAAGTTCATCCGCTCAAGCTTTTACACCCGCAAATGGTCAAGAACAATTCCCAGCAGAATTGGCAAGTTTATTCATTGGCTTAGGGACGATTTTATTTGATTTTTACACCCTTGTGCAAAGTGGGCAGTGCCTGATCAGTGCAAAATTGGACAATGTCCATTTAAATTATGTCAATCCCAATTTCCATCAAGGCGGAAACTGGAACTGGACAAGGACAAATTTCCCTATAAATTTTGATGAGTGTTCCTTGAGGGATTCGTTAAATTTTATGGGGTCCTTCATCGCTATCACAGCCGATGCAGCCAACTTTGTGAGCCCTGAAATTAGTCCTTTTACAGCCTACGTGGAAACGGCTTTTACACTCATTGAAACGTGGGTCCTTTACTCTCGGGGTCAACTACGAGTGACACTACTCGAATATTTCTTAACCCCAAAATCACCCTTTCCAAATTCCCCCAAAGTGCCCATTTTGTCCTATGGCGTCCGCCCTTTAAAAAACCATGCACATTCCACATAAAATAGCACACATTTTCCGTATTGAAATCTAGTCATTTCATTTCATTAATTCTCAATCCCCCCGTTAAAATCTTCTTCTTTCGTCTGACGTACAAGCGTCATTTTTTCTTCATCTCTAAATTTGTGATAGCCAAAATAAAATAAAAATGGGGCCTTGGACGTTTCCTCTTTGCCAGTCGCTTGATGGGAAAAAATGTAGAGTTTTATCAAGTTTCATTTCCGTCCGCGATTTTCTTCTCGTCAATGGCCAGATTTTTTTCATCTTCATCCCTCCACGTCCGCTCTTTGGACTGTACTAGACACAAAAAAATTGTGCAATTCCTTAGAAGGAAAGGGAGAAAAATATTACCAGAAAATTTAATTTAGTAGGAAAATTCAAGGGACTTGGATTGTGGGAGTTTTAATTGAATTAAAACGCACGGTCAAAACTCATTCAAAATCTCTGCTTTGATTTCTGATCGGATCAATTGGCACAAGGAGCTCGGAGACAAATGAGCATTTTATTGGACGACTCTGACGGAGACTTTGACATCTCTCAAAACGCCCCCACAAACGTCAATTTACAAATGGACACGGAAAATCCACAAGACGCTTTCTTTGTCAAGGTAAAAGCAAAAAAAAAACTCCAAAATTCCTGAAAAATAAAATTCCATTGTAATTGTAATTATAATTGTGATTTTGATTGCTTGGGGGGGTAGGGGGAGATGGAGCAGAAGGGGGTGGGGCGAGGGTACAACAAATACATTCCACCCAATTCCATTCAAGAAGCTGGACGGACATTTTTAAATGAGCTTGTGAAGAAGAAACAATTGATTGCCTTGATCCTCTTCATCTTGAGTCTCTTTTTAATTAATTTGCTCATTAATTTACACATGGAAAAAATTGAGGAGGCACAAGAATCGCAACTTCACCAGGAGCTTGAAGATTCAGCGGACAAGAAATTTGATCATTTCCAATTGAATTTAGATGCTTGGATCAATGCAATAAATCGCGAGTCCCTTGCTAAATTTAATCAAATGGATGAATCTTTACAATCTGTAGATGAATCTCACAATGCCATGAAATCCAGTGTAAAATCTAATTACAAAGAGTCAAACGTCCTTAATCCAGATTTACCTGGAATTCCTAATTTTAAAAAAATCGTCAATTGTTTTACAGATGAGCCGGAGAATCGAGTCGCTTAAAGAGGTTTTGGAAGGTCAAATGCGGGCACTCAACTCTTCGCAGCGTGGCCTAAGGCAAAATCTTGAAAATTTGAAAGCTGAAAGTGAAGGGCGGCCACCACGAAATTTGACCAATTCACCGTACACGGGAATTGAAAATCCGGAAATGGTCCTCCAACTCATGAAATTTCTACACGGCATGAAAATTCGTAAGGAATTCTTTTTGCCGTTTGAATTTTGGCTGTGGATTCTGCGCATGTTTTAAAAGGAAATCTTTTTTTTGTGTTGAATTGTAAAGAAATGTGTGGAGGATTTGTAAATGTGACTCAAGCCCAACTTTTACGGTATGAAATGGCGGTGCCATCCAATTCCACGGGGAATTCAACGACAACTGCGCAACCGTGCGTGTGGGTCATCGGAGAAAGAGCTGGGTTTTCTTTAAATGTCAAATTACTTGCACTCAATGGCCTTTTGAGCATTCATACAAATTTTACGAGTAATGTCAGTGCCAACGTTTTACCCCTGTAAGACTCAACACACACATTTTCATCCTTTGGTACCATTTTATTTAATGGAAATTCCTCATTGTAAATTTAAATGTGTGTAGGACGGCGGATGATTTATACGCGGAAAAATCTCTTGGATTAAATTCCTTTGCAATTCTCATCTTCCGACCGTACGCTTCATCCTCATCTGGAAATTTTGATATGGATTTGAGCACGGGCACCATTTCATTGTTGAGTTCCTCTCGAAATGTGGCCTTGACCGTCACGCCTGTAGCCGGAGCTATAGTCAAATCCATAAAATTTCCCGCAACCTACACAACGTACGACCATTCCATTTCCCAATTTTTTGTACTCCGGCCAAGTCCTGGGGGGCAGGTTCAATTGAACATTTTATACGTCGATACCGAAGAAAATCACGACTATTTGAGCCTTTTCAAACTCTCTGATGAACCTCCCAGGAAATTTGAATTTGTTCAAAAGTAGTTTTAAAACAAAAACAGAAAAATTCTGAATGCATTTGTAGGAAAAGTCTCAGGATTTTTACTCGATTCACTCACTGCCAATTTTTTGGTACAGATTCACAGGGCAACGGCAGACGACACCGCGGACGTTTATGGGGAATAAAGATGAGCCTCTTCTCTTGTATTTTCATACGGATGTGAGTGTGGCCTGGGAGGGATTCCTCATTTCCTATATCAACATTTGAAACCTTTGACCTTTCACTGGTCACGGGATTTCTCGTACTACAAATTATTTTTGAATTTACATTGAAATCTCTTGTAAATATTTCTAGAGTCACATTAAATTGAAACATTTCCACAATCTTCAATGTCTAGTGAAAGTTTACTAAATATTTTATCTAGAAGCCCAGAGAAGGTGCGCAAAAGGGTTTCAAGATTTCTTTATTTGGTTTTTACCCCAGCACATTCGTAACATAAGCTGCAGCCATACATTAACACTGGTTGACACCGCATTGGAGCGGGTCTGCATACGGGAAGGGATCAATTGGAGGATCGATAGGAGGGTCAATTGGAGGGTCGATGGGATCAGAGCCAGGGGGGTCAATAGGATCGATAGGGTCGATGGGGTCAGGAGGATCAATAGGAGGGTCAACAGGATCCGGGTCAATGGGTAAAGGCGGTGGGGGTGGGCGTAGATTTTGAAAATTGGAGCCAATCAAGATTCCAATTGCTCCGGCCGCAACAGCCGTGAGGGCTGTGGATGAGAGGACGATGGCAGTGGCGACAAGCCAAATGAGGGCTGCAAGGGCAATGAGTGAGACCACATAAATGACAACGGCGACTATTCCAGCAATGACGTTGAACACAATGATCATGACCCCTGTTGTAAAGGTGATGGATTTTGAGGGCCAGCCCCATCCCACTTCGTAATCCGGGTAAGTTGGTGCGGGTCGACGTTGAGTGTGGGTGACGAGAATGAGAGCGTTCGGTGACCCTGGACCCGACTGCCTTCTCGCTCGACCTGGGTCAGCTGACAACTGTCGGGAAAAAACACACACTGTAGGCATTGTCAATCCGATGAGAACTTTAAGTCAGGGGATTTTTTCACTATGGCACAATTTTTTGAAAACCCGGGACTCACGACAAGTGAAGAGTTGAGGTTGAGGCTGAGAAAATAAATCAAGAGGATCGTCTGGGTGCAGATCCAACGGGACGGATGTCGTCGGGTGTTCCGCCCACTCTCCGTGTGCAAACGTTTGATCGGGTGAGTGACGGAAGAGTGGGATTCGGACTGGAATCCCCTTGGCATCTCTGCCGGCTGATTGAGTGTGAGTTGCTGTACGGTCTCAGACACACTGGGAGTTTAATTGACCACAGTAGGCCAATTTTCACCAATTCAACGGCTCTCCATTCATCCTCGCGTGTGTTAAGAGCGGAGAGGGGATGACGAAAGCTCATATGAAAAGTTGCTCATTGGACATGGACAAGTGGCTAACGGGATGTTGCATATTAAAATAAATTGTAAATTGTCAAAAATTTGCATGTGCTTCTCGGAAAAGTTCCCCAAATATTGTGGATTTCTTGTAGACAGAGCAATTTGTAGTGTTGGGTATTGGCTTGTGAGCTCGTCACAAGTGGAAGTAACTGGACGAGCCGGATTTTTCTCTGTGTTGGACTCGCAATGAGACGATACAGGAGACGATAATTTGTGTAAAATCTAAAATCGTGTGCAAGTTTTAATAAGTTTTTGAGTTTGTTCAGGGGCTTAAGTGAGTTGTTTTACACGTTTCTTTTCCAATTGCATCTCTCTCTCTCTCTCTTTGATAATTAATACGGCGCATCACCAAACACTTTTTATGGCCTCATAAATAATCGAAATGCCCTCTCATTTTGACAGGAACGAGTTGTGTGTGTGTGTGTGAGTGTGTCAAGTCCGGGTGTGCGATATCGATGGAAGATGGAAATTACAGTGCGTGGTACAATTTTTTAATTTTTAATCAAAAATTCGTGTTGGCATTAATTGTTTCCCTACTTAAAGGATTAAATTGCTCCTCCGCACACACAAAGAGCAAATAATTGCTTTAGTCTCGCTTGCCAATTGCCTTGTACGGCAGAGCTTCGAGATTTCTTTTTGCATTGTTACTTGCCGTCGAACAAGAGTTTGCCGTCCATTGGGGGCGATCGAGACCATTTGTCTAGGGAGCAAATTAATTACAACTCAAATCAGTCAAATCGCTACAGCTGCATGTAAAATCTCCTGATCAATCTTTAGGTTTTGTCAAAATGGGCGGAATTCATGGATGGAAGGTGCAAATTATTTCACTTCCTACAATCGCACCAATCTCCAATAATTTTATTTTAATACATTCTTCTGAAATTTCAGTAACTCCCGCCATTTGTTTTCACAACATTTGTATGGAAATCCTTTCATGAAAAATCCGTCGTGCTATCCGGCCCACCTGTTCTCTGTTCCCCAGGGGAAAAATTCGGAACTTGGTCATAATTTATCCAGCTGTCAACGGATACACAACAACACACACATCTATGTATTTATCCATGTGTGTGCTTGTGTGATTTACAGAATTTCCACAGGGCATGGAAAAACGTGTTTGATTTTTCGTGTCACCTAACGAGCTTCAACTTGGAATTGGCATTTGGATTCGAGTCCATGAAGAGTCACATTGGCCTTGACGATTCGACACGGACGACACTCCAAAACTTGTTTGCGCCAGTCAAATCGACTGAATATTTTGTCTCTCATTTTTTTTTTCTCCACTTGTACAAATTTCCAAATCCCAATTTTTATAAAAATAAAGCTGCAGAGATGGAGACAATTTTTAGGGATTGTAAATTACAAATTACAAAAATACAAAAGCCGCATAAAAAATGTAAATAATTTCATTATGCAATCGAATTCCAATGGCCAGCCCCACGTTTTTTCTTGCTCAAATTCCCTTGATGACAACGGATGGAAATTTGGGGGAGCGTCCACTAGGAACGAGTTTCCAGTACACACGAATAATAAATTCAACTGGGCAATACAAGTCGTCGCATAATGCACACACACACCCATCAAAAACTCTCCTTTATTTTCTTGATTTTTACAGTAAAGCCTTCAGAACGTTGATAGCGTTTTCCTCTTGCAGTCACTCCAGCTCCGCACCAAAAAATTCTCTAGCTCTCTCTGCTGATTTAACAATTTTTCTGTAAAACTCTGGTAAATTTTCGCATTTTTCTGTAGTACAGGCTAAATAAGCTAGTGAAAATGAGTGAGACTTTGACCAACGGAAAGGGTGGGGAAAATGAGGAAGTTTTATGGCGAACCACAACTGTGGATTTTGAAACTTTGGTGATCACCGAGACGACCCGCCCCGATAAATTTTTTTCCCGTCACATCGCTGTCCCAATCGTCACCTCAAGTACTTTCGAAAAGAGTGATGCAGAATCAGTTCTAATTGCCAATGACAATGGTTCAACTCCCGCTTCAACAGATGGAAAAAATTCCTACATGTATGGCCGTTACGCCAACCCTACGCGGGACGTTTTGGAGCAGGCACTTGCTAAACTTGAAGGCGTGAAACACGATAAAAAATGAATGCCAATTCAAAGGACAAATAATTTTGAGAATTTCCTCAGGCTGGAATTATAAATGTGATGATTTTGTGATTTTGCAGCCATCACATTTGGATCTGGAACAGCTGCTGCTGCGGGCGTATTGGACACTTTACAAGCCGGTGACAGCGTCGTCGCAATGCGTAATATTTACGGTGGGACTTATCAGCTTCTCAAGAGCCTCGGGCGGCTCAACATCCACGTGGAATTCCTCAGCGATTTTACCGCAGAGAATGTGACGGCTGCCATCCGTGAGAACACCAAGGTAAATCTCGAGGGAAATTTTAAAAAATCTTATCGACTTCACGTTTTAAATTTGTTGGTTCGTTTTTTATCAGTTGGTCTGGTTGGAGTCTCCAGCAAATCCAAACTTGCGTATTGCGGATATTGTAAAAATTTCTCAAGCAGTACACGCAGTAAATGATGGCAAAATTTTGGTAGTGATTGACAACACGTTCCTCACGCCCGTTTTCCAAAGTCCCATTGAACTCGGTGCTGATGTTTGCGTCTACTCCGTCACGAAATATTTGGCTGGTCATAGTGACGTCATTATGGGCGCTGTCACTACAGACTCGGATGAATTCCACAAGCTTGTTTGAGCCAACCAACTCGGTAATTACACAACTTCTGGGTCCGCCTTTTAATTGTACTTTTGCGCAATGACTAACATTGATTCTTTTCATTTCAATTTTGTAGAGCGTGGTGGAGTCCCTGCACCATTTAATTGTTTCCTTGCTATTCGAAGTTTGAAAACTCTCCCATTGCGCATGGCTGCACACGCAAAGACAGCTTTAAAAGTTGCACAATTTCTTGAGACTCATCCAAACGTTGAGAAAGTTTTGCACCCAGGTAAAAAACATTCAAACAATCCCTGACATCCAAATTTGCATGATTTTAAATTTCTATTTTTGCCTTTCGGGTTTTCTTTTGTGCGCAGGTTTGAAATCTCACAAAGATCATGACCTTGCTAGTCAACAATTTGGACATTCCGGAATGATGGGATTTTACATTCGCGGTGGCTACAAAGAATCGTCTGCTTTTCTTCAGGCTACAAAAGTGGTTCGAAGAGCACCAAGTCTAGGGGGCGACACCACGCTTGCATACATCCCGTAAGTACTGAAAAAAACGATGGCAAGTCAAGCTCTTGACCATGGCGAATTTTAAAAGAAAGAAAACACTCGTTGGTCCTCCATCTCCAATTGTTTTTAACGAGCCCATAAAACCCGGGTAATTCATTTGAAAGGGAAATCTAACGTGATAATCTTGCTAATTCCTTATGAATTGCAAGAGAGTGGGCCACGCCGTTCCCTTAATTAATTTCCTTAACGACCATTTTGACCCCGTCAATTAAATTTACAATGCCAAAGTGCCAATGTCAATTAGTAAATAAACAAATTTGTGTGTGTAATCAAATCATTTCCGTTGGGCACGTTTTTCCCCGTTGTGCTTTATTTCCATTGGGTTGCATTAAAAATGTCATGTCATTTGGGGATTTCCCCATTGACTCGCACTTGAAATGGGAGTCCGGGTTGGGTGCGACATTTGAAATTAGGGAATTGGTCATAGAACCAGATTTGACGGGTCATAATTGATTTCCGCCCTAAAAGTGGGGGGCAGCCACCGTGCATGGATTTTTCATCCGTAAATCCATCACTCAAAAGATTAAACCACAAGGCAGCGGATCCTTTTATGGGCCTTGCGTAGAATCCCGCCAATGGAAAAACCGTGAATCCGCCCTCCTCCACATCCGACAACTACAAAAAACAAACAAAGGTCAATCACCCAAGGTCAAATCCAAGGTCATATAGAAAATTCATCAAGTGTGTTCATCTCACATAGACCATGTAAATTGCCACTCGATCTCCAAAACGACCGCGATATTCCCCGTCATAAAGATACAGACAAAGAAAGAATGACTTCAACAACCAAAAAAAAAGACTAAAACGGCGGCAATGCTGCAAATTTTGAGAAAAAAGAGGGCGGGGACAACGTACAGAGTCGACATGTGGAGTGAATTTTCCATTGAAAGAATATTGGCCAAATTTGAGCCCCATACTTGGTGTTTTGGTTAAAAAAGGTTTGAGGCCAGAAAGGAGTTGAATGTTATGAGAAATGATGCCACTGTCCCATTTCCTGTGTGACTTCAAATTGACATCCATTGACAATTTGGATGCTGTGTCAACTAATCGATCCAGTTTATGACTTGGATTTTTTAGATCACCAGATGATGAAAAGACTCCACCTTGACGGTAATTTCCATATGTTAAAGCACCAATTCGTTTAATGTTCTCATCACCCGTTACATTGTAAATTTGTACAATGTCCGGTTCACGTGATAAAAATTCCATTTTCATGGGTCCAATCCGATAAAATGCATTCTCCCGATATTCGTACCAACAAAAGAGGCGGGATTTTTCAAAGTCTGTCTACAGAAAAATAAAGCGGTGAAAAAAAAAACAGGCAGAAATGGTAAAACCCAAGAAAATGAATAAAAGTAAAATAAGAAAATGACCTGAAAATTGTAACCTGCGCACAATCCCGTGTAAAATTCATGACTGTGCATTTCACTTCGAACGTCACCATTATAAATTTCAGAATAGATTTGCCTTTTCTCCCTTATCCGGAATTTTGAATAGTTGTCATTGGGTAGGAATTGAATTTGTTTGAGAAATCCTTGACTATAAAAATCAAGGTTGTCTATAATAATTGAAAATGTCTCTGTAATCTGCTCACCCGGATTCAAAAATTCCATGCTGTGCTACAAATTACATATTTCCCACCAATTTAAATCACACCCCCAAAACCCATGGAGTTGGTAAATTATTTGCTAAATTTGTTTAAAATTTTACAGTTTTCACAAGGGAATTTAATTTTTGTTCAAGTATCCAGATAAATTTCTGCCCAAGGGTTTTATCTCCGCCATTTTTAATCTTGTGCAGAGCCAAAGTGAGCCAATGCAGGGCAAATGAGTACGATCCTTGGAAAATTGCCTCCAATCCCAATCGACGACAATGCCATGCATCCAATGGAATCCCAGAAAACCGGCATGAAATGATCCCACGTGACAACTGAAATTTTGTTTATGTGATATTTAGAGTGTCAATTTTTGTATTTAAAATGAATAAAATCTCGATATTCTCGATGGAAACGCCGTACATTGCGAGTGTCAAGATGGTAAATCATTTGGAGTAGGATGATTCCTTCGAGCGCCCCTTGAAAATCCTCACGATCAGGAAGCCCTTTGGGCAATAGGCCCTGTAAATCAACTTTTTTCAAATTTGCCACCTTTTTACACCGTGAACTTTTGACGTAGATTAAAAATTCAAAGAGTCCATACGGAATTTTACCTTCAAGATGGGCGTTTGTTTGATATAAAAGTGGTGGGAGTTTATAAAGGAATCGTTGAAGGAGTCGGAGGGATGCAAGTGCATGATTTGAAATTCGTACTGCAACCTCTTCCCGCCAAATCTCTGATGACCAATCCGCATCCTCCTCTTTGAAGGACGTTTCATTTCCTTGGGATACTCCCACGGGTAGAGGTAGACCAATCAAGAATTCTTAAATGTATTTTTTAATAGATTTTCTCAATTTGGAGGACTCAACCAAGGATTTTTGTTTTTCAAGGAAAAATCGGATGAGCGTCACTTCAGTCCGGGTTAAATTCTCAAGGCCCTCGAAATGTAAACTGTACAGTCCGTCACTCCCCTCAACAGCCGGACTCAAAATCAAAGTCGCAATCCCTAGCACACTCAAATGCGTGAAAACGCACCACAGACGAAGGTTCATTTCACACAAAAGACGACCCTTCAAAAAAGGGTACCGAGGAAATTTTGAGAGCGTGTGCACATTTGGCAGCCGCGAGTGACTCGCAGCTGTTGACAAATGCCGAACATGGTGGCGTCACACACATGAGTTCAAAAAAGGCCAAAAGAACAATCGCCAATTGTTCCGATGTCAGCCTCATTTAATTGTCGACTCTTTTCAGGTTGAATTTATTTAAATTATTTAATTTAATTAATCAAAAAATAAGTGGATTTTCACATGATAAAATTACGACTTGGACTTTGACATTGAGTTTTATCAATTATTTAAATTCTGTCGAAGGGAACAGCAAACGATGGTTTCTCTACAGAGGGAAATCGCCGCTAGGCCCAGGCCAAACAACCATAAAGAAAAAATGGATTTGATGACGCTATCGCTTAATTCAATCGATCCCGGGAGTTTTAAATTGACGCTAAATCGGGGTTTCTCACTTTGGCCCATGAGATGGTGAACAATTTCCGTAGACTCCTCCAAAATCTTCCATTCGCTTTCATTTTTGTTCTGGAAAGCTTGCTTGAGAGTTTGGTACCGTTCCCGCCCTTTCCCTCTCAAATGAGCCCCCCACCACAACTGAAAGATGCCACTCGTCATGGCCTCTCTCACGCGACTCTTCATCCCGTCCACATTCGGTCCTTTGAATTTCCATTGAAGCCATCGTGAATAAAAGGACTCTTTGATGGTGTAATACCGTTTTTGAGGGTACAGAGTGGGCATGATTCTGATATCTCCACTCAGATCATCACTTGCCGAGATGATGGCCGCTTTAGAACTTTGGTACATGCCCCGAATCCCCTCCATGTCATCACGATGTAAATCCCCTTTTGTAGCTTTTAAAAGAAGTTGATAATCGAGTAAAACGGAGGATGCAGCATCAGATTGAAAGAAATTTTGTTTAAGTTCCTTAAAAAACTGTCGAAAAACATTGGCCATTATTGGAGTGGCTGCATGAATCGTATAATTTTCCTTGATGAGATCTCGAAAGGATTTTTCTTTAAGACGGACAATCCGGACAGTTTGTGTACTTGCAATGTGACCAAGGTAACAATTGACAATTATGATGCTTGAAAACAGCCAAATTTTTTGAATCAGTTCCAAATGAATTTTTGGCCAGTGCCAATGCCATTGCCTTTTTGATTCGGTCAAATGGGAATTGGTAGATTTGGGACCCACCTGATATTTGAGATGACTTACTTGACCCAAAATTGGAGCAATCACGGTGATGAATGAGTCTGATGTGGATTGGGATAGGACGAGCCGATAGAGGAACGTGAGACCCAAGATGGAAAAAATGAAAACTGTCCAAACAACGCTCTCAAATGGGAGGACCAAATCGATGAAATGACGGAGAGAAAAAGTCGCTTTTGGTGGATCCACATCGATGCCATAGAAAATGGTGAAGAAGTAGCTCTCAAACATGAGCAAATGCTCGTGGTGTTGAAATTTTGCTACAGCTCCGTAAATGACCATTTGACCTTTTTCACATTCATCCCGCCCACGATTCTGTTCGTGAATCCCAATCGGAGTCCCATTGAGTGAACGAACAAGATCCAATTGTAATTTGATTAAAGAGACAAAACTTAGAGCTAAATTTAAAACAGATCGGATTTCTCTTTTCCCAAGGGACTCTAAAGCAACGGCATCTTCAAATGTATCCGCAAAACCAATATCGATTCGAATTGAATTCCCTTGGTAATCTAAACGATCTTTTTTAAAGGATTTGAGAATAGTCGTGCTCGATTCCGATTGAGATATTGGCCAGATTTTTATACAAAGTCGAACATTTCCTGGACAGCCAAGTTGGACACGTTGAAGCTCCTTGGACTCGTACACTGATTTTTCAAGGCTCATGACAATGTAATTCAAAGGCATCGTGCAGAGTTCTCCGGGATCATAGACAAATGGAAATGGGGGCGGCATTTTGAGGGGTGATCTTGCTTGACGACGACGTCGACCTAGGTCAGGCCTCTGTTGTTCCACCAGAAGAATAAATAGATCCTCAATTTCTTTCACATAGGACTGAAAATGTTGGATATGCCAAAGGGGATGATCCAATTTGATTTCCATATTTCGCATTGTACTCACAATGGAAATGATCATGAAACAATTCCGTCCAAGACGTCGCCCATAATTTGATCGATTGAAGAATTTGGGGTCTCGTGTCCAACTGTGAGGAAAAATGGAGAAGGGCGAGGGAGTTTCCAATGGATCCGTGGCTAAATCAACGATTTCTGTACTGACATCGCGAATAAAAATACTCGATGGATTGGATGTGAAAATGCTGACGGTGCACTCTCTAAACACGTTAAAAAGGGTTGGGAATCCAAGGGGAAGCTTGGACTGCTGACTATTTGCATGTACTTTCAAATAGGGAAAAAGAACAAAAACTGTCAGAAAAATCAAGGATACTTTTGAAAATTGGAAATCTGTCATTTTTCCTTGGACAGGGTGAAAGAAATTTTAGGTGCAGATTTTAGTTGGCTTGAAACTGTGCGTCTAAACTGTGCAAAATGGGAATCTAAAAATGTACAATTCTTTTTAATTTGTCTAATTTCTCTATTGGGATTCCGAATCCGGCTGAGTGTCCTTTGTTTTGTTTATTTTATTTCCCACTTCCAGTCAAATTCAAGTTCAAGTTCAACTCCTGAAAACGCCTGTTTGATTTTCCCTCGCGTTTCCTCTTGAATCTGGAGAAAATTCTGAGTGGATTTAATTTAGAAACACTCAAAATGTAATTGCGCGTTGGGAGTGTTACTGAAATGAGTGGAAATTTTGCATTTGAAGATTGCTCAAGTGCTCCAGTTGCGTCCCACCTGCTTTGTTTTACCCACAATTCCGTTGCTGTTTAAACAAGCTCGAGTGCAAATTAATGCGCAATATTTCCATGTCAAAAGTCTCAAAAATTTTGTTATTATTTATGAACGTTTATTTGACGAAATGGTTTAATTGCAATGATTAAGAATAAATGTGATTGTATTTAAATGATGCAGGAATATCAAGAGTGTCGAGGGCGGGTGGTCGTGCAACGGTGAACAATGGTCATTTGAATGGTGCCACACGTGAGGATCATCCCGCCAGCAAAGTAAAAGCCCACATCGTAGCGTCCAAATGTATCGTAAAAGAACCCTGGAAACAATATCAAAATTTCATGTAATTATTTGATGATTTTGATGATTAAGCACATGACTCTGTTTTTGTTTTTTGAGTTATGTTTGACGAACCAGCAATCGGGAGTCCAATGAAGAAGCCAAAGGCTTGAAAAAGTAGGAGGAGCCCATAAGCATCCGTGAGTTTGTGAAGTCCAAGGAGATCTACAAGGACGAGGGAAGTGAGACTCATGTAACCACCAATACAGACCCCAAACACGCCCGAGTATGCCCGGAGGTAATTGATGGTTTGAAGGGCCGGGCTTAGGGCTGTTGATGCCCCCGCAAGGATCAAGCAGAATGCGTAGAGTAAATGGCGGTTTACAAAACGCGAGTCACAGATGAAGCCCAGTACCAGCCGACTCACCACACTCGCCACTCCAATCACCCCCAAAAATGTACTCTGATTCTTCCCCGAGATGATCACCTCCACTTGCTACATCACAAAAACATCATTTTACACGTCAATTTCCTTCATACTTCCGATAAAGCTCATAAATATAAATGCTGGCTCAGCAAAACTCACGGGTAGAAAGACGAAGGGAATGTTGAAACCAACGCTCGTTAGAATATCTGCAAGAAGAAATACAGCAACATATGGATTCTTTAAGAGACTCCATTTCGGCGTCCTTCTTCCTCCTCTTCATCATCCTCCATGATCGCCTCATACCCTCCAAAAGTACCCAGATCTGCCATAAAACTCCCTTCAAATGCTCCGTGGACACCCACCCCAGCCCTAGCTGAAGACGAAAATGAAACGCTTCGCCGTCGCTCAGACGTCCGCCTTAGCCGCTCTATGACTTCCGTTCGAGTTTCTGGTGGTTGGACTGGAGTTGGGGCTGCTGGCGTCACTTTCCCAGGATACAAAAGACTAATAAGGCTGGATGTCGCTAAAATTCCTCCAGTGATGAGGAGTCCAGTCCTCCATGGGAAATTCTCCAAAATGAGTCCGTTAAGCCACTCAAAGAAAAAGATGCCGACACCACTCCCAGCGACGGCAATCCCCGTTGCAATCGAGCGGTAAATCGAGCGGTATTTTGTAAAATATTGAGGAACCGTTACAACGGCGGGAAAGTACATGAGTCCGAATCCGATACCGGAAATAACCCCAAGTGTCCCATACAGAAGGAGTGGCCCATTACTAAAGTAACTGAGAGCAAAGCCCGCTCCAGCTAGAAGTTTCCCACCAATTGAGACAGCACGTGGGCCGTAGAGATGAATTAACATAGAGCCGATAGGGCCAGCGAGATGAAAAATTGCAACGAGTACTGCAACGATTCCGGAAATTTCACTTACACCCACATCATGCCACTCTTTGGTCATTTCAACGAGGAAGACACCGAGCGTAAAGGGAATTCCATAGGCTACAACACGAAAGATCACAAAGACGGAATACAATCAAGAAAATCAGGGAAAACGTATGGAAAGGAACGAGCGGGAATTGTATTTTTATTGTGTGAGGTGAATATGGGAAAACCTAAAAGTTGAACGATGAATGCAGCGAGGACGATAAACCAACTGACCAAAGAATCCTGCCCTGATCCGGTAGATTTGGGGTCCATTCTTCTGGTTTTTTCGACTCGGGATGGGATTTGTAGGGATGAGTCGTCCATTTCCCATGTAAAAAAAATCAAATTCTTAAGTGTTGCGTATTGCGAATTTGAAGAGTGACTAGAGAAAATTATTAGAGAGGGATTAAAAAATGAAGAGCAAATGACAAGAGTCGACTCTAATAATTTCACGGCCACTGTTCATCGTCGTAATAATTGCCCATTAGATTTATTGAAGGGTCAGAAAAGGCTAGGCTGGGGGCTATGGCGATCAAAGCGGAGAATATCAAATTAAAAATATTAAAATAGAAACACGATAAGACGGCGACGAGCCAGGCTAGAGCGCACACAAACAAGAAATTCTGAATCTCTCATTCTCTCTCTTTTCTGTGTGAAGATGCTCGAGACTCAACTGAGTCCAGACTCAAAATACATTGAGCGACGGCAATTTACATCCACTGCCTATGTGTGTAATGAGAAGGCATGCAGTTGTAGATAAATAAATGAGCCAGTCTCATCTACATAGTCCCCATTCATGCACGTACAAATGACAAATCTACAGCAGAGCACACACACAGCAAATGTGTACTTTTCCCTCTATTTTGAGCAGAGATTCTTCATATTTTATAGATTTGTATGACTCTGGATAAGAAAAATATGAGCTCGCGTCTGTATTTACGTACAAATGTCCTTCATGGACCTTGTAAAATTCTAGAGCGTGAGCACTAAGCAAACGATTGAGGAGAGTGAGCTTGAGATTTCCCTCACATTCCCAATCCCACCATTTTCAAAGTCCATTTTTATAGTGCCTGCCAATGGATGGAGGATGTTTGGAAAATAATGCGATTGGTAGGCCCCTGTGCAGCCTCGTGTGTAGCGTGTTTAACGAACCAACTTTCCCGTTTCCAAATGGAATTTTGTAATTTTGAAATGTACACGCAGGCACGTGGAGGGATGGAAATGTTAATTAATTGACTGGCCAGTCTGTTGGCTTCTTGATCCTTCTAGAAGCATCGATCGCTGCGATAGTAGAGAAATTCGATACTAAAGTCAGAATTCAGTGTTGGAAATTGTAAAATATAGTAAAATTGACATAAAACTATTGAAATGTGGCCGCCGGTGTCATTGAAAATATTTCCATTGGTCGCTCTCACCATTTGGTTAAGCACTTGCAACCTTGTGCAATCTCACAAGCTTGAGACTCTCAATAAAAACGTGGGGATAATTCAGCTTCTTCTTTAAATTTCCATAGAATTCTGCGGATTTTCCAAAATTCCCACATTTTTCTCCATCAATATCCTGGACAACCCCGCTCTTTAATCAATGGACTTTTTAAAAGAATTCAACAGGAATTTGCAATCCCATCGGTCTTTTGTCCGGAAAATCGATTTTGTTCAAATCGTTTCTTGATTCGCATCTCTCCAACCATAAGAAAATTCAAGAGATTTTATTATCCAACAAAATGGACGGATGGCTCCAAAATTCATTTTTGGATTGAGCCCGACCCGCGATTTCCAATTCGTTCAATTCAATTCATCGCATATTTTTCATTAGAAAATAAAAATTATTTTAACGCCTTTACGGATTTTATAATTTCCTTGGATCATCGTCCAACTCCTTTGAGTTCATCTGGCAATATTTTTCGAAACTCTCTGGAAATTCCAGCAATAGGTGGCGATATAAATGTTTGCCTTGGACCAGAAAATTTGTACAAGATTGCAATGGATTTTTATAAGGCGGATTTGCCAATTCATTGGATTGCTTTAGTTCAATTGCGAATCCAGTCGCAACGAGAGAAAATTAAATTGATAAAACTGGACCCAAATTTATTTCATGTCGACTCGACTCTGGAATTTATAAAGGGAATGATCAAGTTCAAAAAATCACGGTATTTGGGTGAAGTGGGATTTCAATTGTTGACACCTTTTACCAAGTTCATCCGGAGGTCAACGATCCGTCAATTGTATAAATTTATTGGGAAGGAACCCACCGCTCCGGAAATGAAAGTGTATGAAGATTTTACAAGTCATTTGAATGTAACACTCGCTCGATATCTCCAAGGCTTCATACGGCCGTGGCATCGCTACTGTGGAGCCGTCTCTGAAAATTTTGGGACACATTTGTCTGGGTTTAAACAATTTCGTCATTGGGTAAAGACAAAAGAATTTACACTGTCAATTGTCTATCGAGATGATGGCCAATCTTTTGAGACTCAATCATTTTTGAGTTGTCTTTGGACCCCTTTTTCATGGTGGACTTGGGTTGCTATTGCAACAAGCATTTATTTGACTCTCATCCTCTTTAAAATGGCGGGTGCAGAGCTGACCACCACGCTTTACATTATGCTGTGTTCTTTCCTTTATCAAACGATTGGCAAGAAACGATTTTGGCTTAAAAACATTGGTCAATGGAAACTGGAATTTTTTGAGTCGTTCATTTGGATCCCCTTCACATTTTTCCTCTGTTCATCTTATTTGGCTTACCTGACGAGTAACGAAGTGATACCCCGAGCACAAGTGATTCAATTAACTGTCCTGGATTTAGTTGACGCGGGATTTAAATTTAAAGTCGGACTTGCACGATCTAAAGAAGCAGTAGAAATGCTGGACATCTTGAAGCAGGTCCATGAAGGAAGAGAGAGAATAAAGAAAAAATACAGAGGAGGCGCAACAAGTTTATTTAGCAGGAAAAATGATGAAGTGGATTTAATTTTACAAAATTGGTACAATTTCAATGAGAATCCAGCAAGGAAATTGGCAGACATTGTTCCTACGGATGCAGCGCATGCTCTCACAGTTGTCACGACACTGGATGCCCAAGTCCCATGTCGGATTTTGAAGGATCCCATTCCATTTATGTCCAATCACATGGCATTCACTACACCAAATCTTCAAGTACTAGTGACAGCATTTAAATCCATCATGTCCGCGGGCATTTATAATTATTTGATGACCATACAAAAAAAACTACAAACTGTCCTTGGGCCCCTTCCAACGGATGATAATTTACTCGCAGCATTTCTCAAAGCAAATATTGAAAGGAGGGAAAGGGAAAAAGTCCGGACATTTCAAAATACGCTCATTAAATCCGCAGTCACTTTGTGGGCTGGAGGTTGTGCCATCGCCATTCTCAGTCTCATTTGCGAATTCATCCATTTCTGCGGGTGGGCATTCATTGAATGGCCAGAGACGGTGGGCGGGGTCATCAGGGAGGAACTAGAGTCCGTAGACGAGACCTCGACAGACCAAGAGCCACCCTCACTACCGCCAATACTGGTTTTTGTACAACCCGCCAGCAACGAGATAGAAGACACGTGACTCTCCATTTCAGTACTGTCTGATTTGCATATTTTTTCCTTTTGAAATTCCATGAATTGAGTCTGGCCTGTTTCATTTCCTTACAAATTTTTTTCCATCTGCCATACCCACAACTTTTGTAACTTTTACTTTGAACGTGGCAAATGGAAGCACGATCAGTCGGCATCTTCAGCTTGTGCTGTGTGGACAGTCCAATTCACTCGTTGTTCAAACTTGATTTTATCCAGTTGATCAAATTTGTGCGTGTGCACGTGTGTATCGTTGCGTCTGTACTTCCGCATAAGAGAGCAGACTAAAACAAATTCCTCTGCCCTTTTCAAACGTTATCCTTAACATCCTTAACGTTTGTGTGTGCCATTTCCTTTAAAAGGATTAAAGGCCCAGTGGACGGTGAAATTGGAAAGTTGGTAAACCGGGGAATAATTTATGACACTTTCTTAATTAAAAGCTCTTGACGGGGCAAAGCTACGCATTAATTTCTCAGGCTTTTATTGGCACCCAAATGGATTAAAAAGTCACGTTGTGCCTACTTTTCTCAACACGCAGAAATCCACTAAAATCAATGCCGTTGCCAAAGCACGGAATTTCCATATGCTCAAGCTAATGTGACGTCATGACAGGGAAATTTAATTTGAGGCTTTTCCTTGCTTCGCTTCTCCTGCCCGCTATTTTAGTTTGAGTGGACGATTGTTTGCCAAAATGACAGTTGAAAGAATTTTCCAAATTATGTTATATTCCCAATAATGCAGCATTTTAATTGGTGTTTAATTAGATTTTTATACATTTCCCAGATCCATTAACAGGAGAAAATGATAGAGAAATAATTAGTAACTGACACTGAAGTTCAGTGACTCATCAAAGTTGATTTTGAGCGATAAGGGGCGGGAGTGGGATGGGAAATTCACAGGCAAATGGAACAATGATTAATGGAAGTAATAAATAGAAAGGACACTAAATTTGTCCCAATTTGCATTGGGCGGGTAATGGAGGCTCCACTTTTGGGCGGGCGATATGGACCGGCCTTACGACTGGGTGGTCTGAAGGGTGGCGGGATTCTGATTTTGATTTGAAATCCCTTTGGAATTTTCATTCTGAGGAAATTGTGGAAATTGTTGAACCGGATTTTGGACGGTTTGGGGGCCACGAAAAATGGAGTGACTTCCAGTGACAGCCGATGATGAGTCAATGTCAGGAGCAGTGCTGATGCCTTCAGCCCAACTGCCTTTTTCATTACAGACGCAGGTACAAACGGTCATGACCTTGTCATGCTACAAATCTTTTGTGTATTGGAACACCCTTCAATTATCTTGACACATTTATCCGAATTGTGACAATGATCCAGACAGTTGAGCCGGGGTTTATTCATGATGGCACGTGAACTCCTCAAAACATCCACCACACCTAGTGACAACAAATTTCTTGCATGTTTCTCTACAAATTTAGTTATTTTACAGGCTACATGAAATATTTTAATTGTTTTTTACCTGTCCCCGAGTCTGAATGATTCTTGACCGAGGGGGAGAGGGACATTGTGACGAGGTAAATGATGAGGACGAGAGTGATCCCTTCCAATCGACATGTCCAAATCCATGGCAGACGGGCACAAGAGCACTTTACACAGATCCGAATTAATATTTCCAGCGGTTCTCCATGCATTTTTTTATTGGAAAAATTGACACTGGAACTGACTGGAGTTGTTGCTGTGGTGAAAGTGGACGAAAATTCAGCCGGAAAAATTATGCTTAAAAATAGCGAGCGATGACTGAAGTAATAAAAAAAGTGCAAAGTTTATTGCTCTGGCTCCTTGTGAAAAACACACGAGCAAGTCTAGACAGGAGAAGCCATGAGAATTTCAAAGGAAATGGAATGACCAGCAGAGTCAGCTGTGAGTTGGACTGGAGAAAGTTAAAGGCCCCAAAATTAAGTTTCTCAACCTCAAACGTCATTTCACACACACACATGCATAGAGAGAATTTAGTGTACATAAAATGCAGATTAATGACTCATGACGTCATCACAATTTCATCAAGTTGTGTGTGCTTGCGCCTAGATTTTGTGTGTGCCTGATTGTTTACCTGTAAATTCTGTGTGTATGCAAATGGGTGTGGGAAATCACTCTTACTCTCACGTCAACTGATAAGGCAAATCCAAGCTCACAGTCAAAATGAAATTCTGGCAAGTTCACCGGTAATTTTATCTCCATGTTTTGCTGGCTCTTATCATTTTTGACTATTAAGCCAAGGCTACATGTTAAAAATTCAATGAAATGAGATGACACATCTCTCACGTATGAGCTCATTTACAAACCTCCAAAATCCACAAAACTCTTTATACAGATTTGTCACCCTTCACTCTCACTTTATTTACTCGCCCCCAATTTCAAACTCACACACTCTCACATATTTTTTCCTCTTCCTCTCAAGCAGATTGCAAATTATTCCCATATTTAATTCTCCGTTCACTCTTAATTTGCAAAAATGTCGGATTTGAAACCCGGGGGAAACTCCCCTGAATTGTTTTTTGATTTTTCAAAGTCCGACTTTTCAGAGTCTGAGCAAGTGGATCCTGAAGACGAATTAATTTCGGCCATGGTTCACACTCGTATGGAAACTTTTTCTTCATTTCTCACTGCCCTCAATTTCTACGCCCCTACGGAATTTCAAAAAGCACCAGATAAATTAAAACGTGACCTCGAGGAGAAATTCCCTCTATTTTTCATCCGCCATCCCTTTGAAATCTCCCTCAAAACTCAACGTCTGTTCCATTGGATTGATGAGCAACTTCGTGTGCTCACTCACATCAATACAGAAACTTATGTGCGGGGGATGGGAGAACAAATTGGAATCAATCATGCCGCCTTTCAATTCCGTTCGGATTTGTGTAAATCCTGGGAGGAGATTCAAAAGGAAGAAATTGATGGTGACCCCGCCCTCGTGGCTACCAAATTGACCCTTCTGCAACCCTTTCATTATTTTACTAAATATTTTGCTCATCTTGTCGAGTCCCTAGAACCGTTTTATCTTAAAGAATTTTGGATTGAACAATCCATGGAGGAAGTGTCAACCACGTGTGAAATTTATAATGCCCCAATTCGGTTAGCAAATCATTTTCTTGAAGAAATGGACCGTGAAATGGGACGTCAACTTTTCTTTGATACCCGGACCGAATATCTTAAGGTCGAGGGTCGGATTCTTCAGGCTCTCAAGGGTCACATTGAAGCCCTCCCTTCGGATTTCTCAAGTGATTGGTTTAGCCATCGACTTCAAGCCCTTCAATCCCATTTCCGGCGTATAACTGAAGAGACCCTTAAACAGAGGTCAAGTGTTCAGTGTAGTGTCAACGAGGTTCTTGAAGCCAATCAAATTTCCATTGAGACCCTGGAGAGGTCAAGCCTGGGAATTCACATCACGCGGGATTTGATACAAATTGGTTTTCTATGTCCCTCAGCTAAATTCAGGGTCATCAAAATACCCGGGCAGCAAGTTCCAGGTCAATTCCCACCCTTGATTTCTTTTTCTAACAATGGTGAGATCCGAATCGGTGACCTTGCCCGGCGGAAACCTGACCTTGGAAATTCTAATGAGCTCCAGCCCTTACCCTTCCAACTTTTTGACCTCATCACACTTGATCAGAATCCAAGTCATAAGGTCAATATCCGAGGTCAAGTTTATTGGCTCCGAACTGAAGAACTCTGGGCAATTTTTTTGTGGGAGATCAAAAGGGAGCTCTTTAAATTAAGTGGGAGTAACTACAGAGATCAACTCCATCCGCTAAGGCAGTTGACCTCTAGTGACCCTGTAGTCACCATAAGCCCACCAATGGTCGTGGTAGCAATCAGTCCCTTTCTCCGTCTCCCTGCCAAACGGATGCTTCGAACTTCTTTAAAGCTAGCGGGATTCAAAGCTGACAAATCCCGAATCGTTCATTCAACAACAGCAGCAGCGGCTGCTTTTTTTCATTCTCATCGCCCAATTTTTTCTAGAGAGACGCTTGCAGTTTCCCAAAAATCTCCGAGCAGTACAAATGTGATGGTCGTCCATAGAGTCGGTGGTTCCATCTTTGACGTTGCCCTCTGCCAGATCTCAAAAGATTGCATCACAATCCGAAATGTAAATGGTCGCCCGGTTCTTAAAAATCGGGAGAATTGGAATCGAATTCAGAATTTGGAGGAACGTGAAGAGATGCGGCGAGATTTCCTACTGAATCAAAGCTTACAGGGCTTGAATCTTAATCCTGGTGATATCAAAAGAGTCATTGGAGTTGAACGACCGAGCGAGGATGGTCATTTGGCGGGGACGCTTAAGCGTACTTTTAACAGGAAAATTGAGGTACACACCGAATATCGGATCCTTTGACTTTCTTATGCGTTTTTAAGTTCACTAGAATTTTGAGTCTACAATTGAAATGCTTTAACTTTGTTGAATTTAGATATTGGACGAGATGGCGAGCATAGTCCTTGGTGCATCAATTCTTGGCCTTTCTGAATGTCCCGATGGACTCATCCCACCCTTTGACTACAGGGAATGTCGACCATATGGCCTCAACGTCACCATTGCTCATGATCTGGGTCCAAACCATCCGCAGGCTCAAAGAGAGGAGACAATAAAAACGTTAGCCCATCGAAATGACCCTGCCTCCATGGGCTCTTCCTTGTCACTTGGTCATTTTACCCGGGTAGAACTCTGGGAAGTTTTCTCTGGAGGCATCCAACCTCATTCCAACGGACTAGGTTGGAAAGTTGCTGAATTTATATCTAAAACTGGGCACTCTCTCTCGGGGTGTCGTCTCATGGTAGGCCCGGAAGGCGTCCCAACTGTCAACGTTGAATGCCCACAATTTAAACCACACAATGGAAGAACACAAGATTTCCGCACACTCCTCTCAATCGCCATGGGAACGGAGGAAGCCAAAGATGCTGGGCGGAAACTTGAAGGAATCTTTGCTAACCTACAAAAGCGTACAAAAAAATAATTGTACTTTTCAATTATATTTTTATTTATTTTAAAAATTCAAAATTTCTAATAAAGGCCTGTAAATCTCGTTACCCTTTTTCTTTTGTTTTCTGTAAAACGGGCGAAGACATTAGAGTTTTTTTCTTGTGCGTTGCGGCTTGTACTCGCAGTTTTTAATCACCCGCAATAATGCTGAAATTGAGAGCGTTCACCTTTCTTTATCAATTTGTGTGCGTAAAATTTGTAAACTATTTGTAATTGCGTATGTGCAAGAGCATAAGAGCGTCAAAAGTGCTTCCAAATGCAAAGCCCATGTACAACATACAAAAAGGTGAATTAATTTGGAATTTTGATGGTCTACAATTTTGCATGGGAAAATGCCCGCCCACCATTTCCCGTCCCGTCCTCTGCTCATCAGAAAACATGCAGAGTTCAAATTCACAGCCTCTACTTTTTTGCTGTCAATTTTTCATGAAGCAAATGACCAGTCAAAAAATTTCTTAATTCACCTCAAACAGACGGGAGAAGAGCAGACGAAATTCAAGGGATTTCGTAACAATTGACATTAATTTCCTTGCCTTTTTTTCGTCTTTTGGGTTGTCAATTCTGAATGTGTATAGAGTGAAAAACGGTGTGTGTACGTGTGACGTTTTTTTTGTGAGCTGTTTTAAAAAGTTTAAAGAGCATTTCAAGTTGAATAATGGAAGCGTGGAGATTTCTTTGGGTGTTCCTGTGCGTGATGGTGACAGTTGAGACGACAAACGACACGGCAAAAGGTGACGACGGGCTCATTCCGATACAAGCAAATCCAGCAGCAGAAAGAAAAGGGAAGCAACTGTATTACGTTGACGATTTTTACTTGAGGGGCAGAAGCAATAAAAAGAGTAAGAAATACAAGAATCAATATGGTCCAACGTATGGTCAAGGGTATCAACATGGGTGGGCTCCCCATGGCCACGGTTGGAATCCACCCGGGAAAGATCACGGATTATCCGGATTACGATTCAAAGTATGGAAAGAACATCGTGTACAGAGTGCTTCAAATTATGACTATGGAAAAAAGAGTAAAAAGAGTGGGAAAAAATACAACAATTGCTACAATCAAGGATTCAATGCTGGTGCCCACTTTTTTCAAAATTTATTTTCGATCGATTTTAAGGAGGATTCACTCAATCACCAAATTAATTGTATTTTTATTTTTAAATTCAGGGTTTAATGCTGGCTATGCCGCTGCTGGATGAATAGACGAAAAGGAAGGAGCAAACTGACTTTCATGCTCATTGTCATTGGTTTATGAGCCCAACTAACACGGACATTTCCCATCGAGTCATCAACATAAATTTTACAAACAATAGCATAAAATTAATTCGGAAAAATAAAAGAAAAAAATTAAAAACTCTGACTGGAGATGAAAATTATTTGAGAATGCGCAGTGGGTTTCGACAGGTGCATGGCCAAATTTCGTGGATAAAGAATCCACCAGCAGAGATGATCCCAAGAATCCAAATGTACGCAATGGACATGATAATTGTGTCGCCCATTGATAACGGATCTGGCTCATGACTCTTCAGCTTCCTCTCCCTTTCGTTCCAGGATCGCCCCTCCGGTAATTCTGAAAACAATCCCTGGAGTTTCATCCTCCTTTCACGTTTCTTAGCATCAAGGTTCTTCTGCCACCACATGTGAAAGATGCCCGTGTTGACTACTCGTCTCAGAGCCTCACTCGTTACGTCCGGATTCCCTGAAATGAACCGCCAAAAGAGAAGTCTCGAATAGAAAACTTCCTTTGTGACGTAGAAATCCTTGTGGAATAAAATTGGCATGATTGGTGAATCCGCCTCAACTTCCAATCCCGTCAAAATGGCAGCTACTTTGCGCTCTCCATACATTTGACGCACCCCGTCCAAAGTATCCCGATCCCAAGTCCCTTTGGTGATATTCAATAGTCGCTGATATTCAATAAGAACGGGCCACAATTTCCCTGATTGTGAGTTGCCCTTTGTCATAAAGACTTTTTCCAGTTCCTGATAAAGATGCTGGAAATATTCGGCCATTGCTGGAGTCGCCGCATGGATCGTGTAATTTTCCTTGATCAAATGTTGAACGGATTTCTCAGCCCCGTGAGAAATTGGGACAATGCTCGAGCTGGCCATGTAACCCAAATACATGTTGACGATGAAGATGGTTGTACCAATCCAAATCTGCTGGATTAGATTGATCCGCAATACAGGCCCAGATATATTCGATGATGATGACTTGTTGAGGGATACCACTTGATCAATTAGAGGAGCCATCACCGCTTGTAGACCATCCACCACGCCCACTTTAGCCAACCGAAAGATTCCGGTTAGTACAATGACTGAAAGAATCAAGAGACTCCAGACAATGCTCTGGAATGGCTGAATCATGTCCCAGAAACAGGAGAGAATTCCTCGAGCAGGAGTTGAGCCATAGAAAATGGTGTAGAAATAACTGTCGTATGGTACCAAATGTTCATAACTGGGAACACTCACTGCTGTGGGAGAATAAACTTCCATCCGCCCATGTTGACAATCCACACTTGCATTCGTTGAGCCGTAGGGAACGCCCACAGGCGTGCCATTGAATCTGCGTACAAGATCCGTTTGAAGTTTAATCATTGAAATGAATTCTACAGGGATACCCCAAATCTCTCGTATCTCCATCTGCTGTACATTTTTGAGCGACCATTTCCCACCATCTTGGAATTCCGGTTTGTGCCAAATGTCTACTCTGACCTGATGCCCATGGAAATTCTTGCGCCTCCATTTAAAAATCTGGTGAATCTCCTCTCGGCTCAATGTCCCCCGTTCAAAGTCGTCCAATGCCGAAACATACATGCAAATCCTGTACGATTCAGTTTGTCTAGGACAATTTAATCGGACCTCTGCTGCTCCGTATGCTCTATGATCAAAAATGGATGATTCGGGAGCAACCCATAAGTAATTGAGTGGGATAGTGCAGGTTATCGTGCGATGGTAGGTGAACGATGCAGGTCCGGGAGGTGCAACCAAGATGAAGAAATCCTCCATGGGTTTTAGATATGCTTTAAAGGGTGGGGAATCTCTTTGAGGACGACTGAAATCAATGTAGAGTTCTCTTTTACCGGTTTGTACGAGGATGTGCACAAACAGGAAACAATTTGGACTTAATTTTCGAACTGTCAGGCTCCGTTTGAAACCGATTGGTTTGGAGAATGTGGACGTGGGCGAGGTAACAAAATTGGATACTTCTGTGCTTCGTTCATGAGAGAGGGACGTTGGGCGTGTGGGTGTGAATGTGACGATGGTACACTCGGAAAAGGATTGCAGTAGGGCGATGAATGTTGTAGGTGGTCCTTTAAGGCCTGCTGGGATTCGATATTGTTTCCATTTTAATGAAATTTTCGTCCCATCTGAAAGTGAAGGGAGAAGGAAAGTCCAGGTGAGAAAGATCCAAAAGGATGGATCCATTTTGGGATTGATCATTTACAGTTTTGTCAGGTTCAAGGATATTCGTCACATTGTAAATAAAATGGACAAAATGAGACGAGAGACACAGGAAATTCAAAACTATGTCAGTGGTGATTTAGCAACAAAAAAGACACTTTTGTGCCCCTCTCATTAAAAATCAGCACACTCATTAAAAGTACTCTAGATTTTTCAAGCATCCGTTTTTCCTTTCAAGTGGATTCGAGCTTCAAAGAAATAAAAAGAAAAGCAGGCTTGAAATTGTTGTGCCAATTTACTTTATTTTGCGTAATGAGAGTTTCTTTGCGTCTTTACAAAATTGTGTTTAAGCTTCCCACCATTTCTTTATTGGTGTTATGGCGCATGTTGCAATATGCTGCCAAGTCCTTCAAATGGCTTGTCTCATTTCCCTTAATTTTGTGATCCACAATGCCGATTCCAATTTTCATCCATGAATTTTTATAGGAAATGTTTCAATTTTGAAAACCAAAGGACGTGGATGCCAAAATCATCTGTTTTCCTATGCCTGTCCGATCGAGTGATCCCTCGAGATGAGCACATGAAAGATGAGAGACAAGTTTTCCTCGTGTCAGAAACACCCAAGTATTTGCATAAATTGACTACTGCCATTCTGACTGCCACATTGCAGATGAAGAACCTTGAGCCGTCTCATTGACATGCAACTCTGATTTAATGTGCAGCATCTTTTACTCATCTTTTTTTTTATTCAACCTATAAAATTTACGTTCCACTTAAAAAAAAAAACAAAAAAAAACTGGACTGGAGCTTTCTTTAGAAAAATGCAAATTCTATCATAAAAATTTGCTGGATTGAGGAAATTGAGAAATTGTATACATCAATTTAAAACAAATTAAACAAATCGCAATTACACCGTAGCACAGTCACATTGACTTTATTTCCTTTCCAGCTGCCTCGCTGCTCACAAGAGTTGAATTTTTCTTGTCCAGTTCTCCAGTTTCCATTTTAAAAATGCAGCCGAGTAGTCTCTTGAAATTTCGGATTGATGGGCTCCTCATCGCATTTGGAGTTTGTCTCATGTGCAGTTCCGGAGAATCAAATTCCTATTTGCCGCCACAAACCCTAAGTGAACCAGTAGATAATTTTGGTCAACAACAACAATACGCTGGACCATTTTTTTCATCATTTTCATCCTGTCTGGACATTCCCCAAGATGTCCAAAATCTCTTGACGGAGGTGGACACTCCACAATTTAATTCATTTCCTGTGGTGAATCAACAGGATATGCAATGTGAGCAAGTCGACTACTACCAAGGCGGAGTTTTTCATCATGAGCACTACTGTGTAAGCCCCATCATTTCACCACATTTTCACAAATCCTACAGGTGGGAATTTGAAATCAAAATAAACTTCTTTGGATTGTGAAATTTTTTTCCAATAAGGAAATTCCGTAGCAGAAAATTCGTTTAAGAATTGACGGGGAGCTCCATGTACAAAATTGACAATTTATAAACCCGGGTTTTATCAAATTAAACATTTTGGAGCGGGGACTAAAAGGATTTATTTTAATGATGGAACTCACACGCACAATTACCGCAATAAAAATTGTATACGACTTTAAACTAGACGTCATCAATTGTCAAATTTCTTGCTCTTTCTCGTCATTTCTTGTGAATAAATCCGTCAAAAGTACTTACACAAGCTCGTTTCCATGGTTTTTTAAATTCTGTCCAGGGGATTTTCAGCATAGGGCCGATGAAGAGGAGCATTGGGATTATGTATAAAATTGAGTGCAGTAACCTCAAGTAGCAAAAAGCTTGAGGGAAAATGCGGAAACATGTGGCATGAAAATTCTGTGCAAATTTACAGCACATTTTTTTCCTAGTTGTGGAGTCGCAACTCAACATGGCAATTTGCTGGCCTTCTCTCTCTCTCTGTGAATTTTCCTACTCACGCTGCCTCCTCTTCCTCTCGCTCTCTCTCGCCTGTTGCTCCTACGGCTTGAACAGGTTGCAGGAGCTTTGAAAACCCCCCACGAAAACAGAAAATGTGAGAGAGAGCCAGCACTTTGGTTGTTGCACACACACACGCACGCAGCAAGTTGGTATCTGTGTGTGTTTCTACACACACAACACGACGGCATAAGCCATCATATGGAAACTCACTCGCTTGTGTGTGTCTGCGTGTGCGAGTGTGTGACCTCGACATGTACAAATCCCCATTTGCCATTTCCATTGAAAACTCTTCAACTCCCAATTGAATTTTACACTGAACTTGACAATCGTCAATCCTTGAATTTGGATTTTCACAATCTGTCCGCTCTCGCTCATTCTGTAAAATTGTGATCCTGTGGCTGCTGTTGGCTCAAATGGGCAGCTGTTGAGCTCCATTTGAGTTTTCTATAGAATTTTGCAAAATTCCTTTGCGAATTGCAATTTCCAAACACCCACGCCGGTATAGAAAAATCAACAACTTGGTCGTGTGTATTAGCCAGATGTGTTAAAAAAATCCTCGTGTACATCTAAAAAAGGTAAAGTTTACATTTTAACGGAGGAAAAATTCTCCTGGTCACAGTTTTTGCGTGTGTGCGGCAGCATGGGGTTTCAAATATTTTTGTTCCCGCTTCCAATATTTGCCAATTTCAACATGCAAAAATTTAAGTAATTTTTATTAGTTAAGTATTAATAAATCTTGTTTCTGTTGTAGCTGGGAGTTTTGAGGGTGAGGGATGGATTATTTGACACCGGCGTTCCTGGAGAAATTTAGAAATTTCCAGGTGAAAGGAGGGACAAGTGAGAAAACCCCAGAATTTTGTCCATTGACAGTTCAGGATGTGGCCAATGGAAATTCCCATGGGGATTTTGACGATCCAATTCAAAAGGATTTACAATGTAAAATTTCAGCTTGTTCAAATCTCGCACAAGTCATTCAAGCAGTCAAGCCATTTTTTCAACTTCATCCGGAATTACCTGCTCCGGAACTTTTGGAATGTATGCAAATTCTCAAAAGTCAATTTTAAATAGACTTTTTATGTACTACGAATTTTGTAATAACTTTTTGTGTGGGGATTTCAGTGTTTAAGAAAAGATCCGACATTTCCGTGTACAATTCGAGTGTAAGTGGGAAATGTGAATTTGAGAAGGGTCGATTGAAGGAAGCAGCCAAATGTTACAATCGAGCTGTAGCGTATGCCGACACGGCAGTTGATACATCCGATCTCAGTCTGGCTCTGTACAAACGATCACTTTTACTGGATCAACTCAACGATCCTTCCAGTGCTTTGGAAGATTTCCATTCAGCATTGGCCTATCAAAAACTTTCTCACAAGACAAAATTCAAACTTGGGCGGAACATCAAAAAGACTGAGAATTCTTTCATGGCCCGTGCACAAGAGCAGAATGAGCGGGATTCAGAGGAAAATTTAATAGAGGAGAAGAAACGCCGAAGGGAATTTTCAACGGATTTATTTCAATTGAAATGTCCAAATCCAAATATGCCCGCTGTCGAGAATTTTGTCGAGATTCGAGTCAGTCCAATTAAACGGCGCTGCCTTGTCGTCAATCAAGATGTTCCCATGGGTACCAAAAATCTGCCAAAATTTTCAACACAATTTGGAATTTTAATCGACCGCCAATTTTTGATTATTTTTTAGGGACGACTCTATTGGTGGAAAAACCATTTGTCACCGTCCTGGATGGGACTTTGAAATTGTCAACGACTCATTGCCATTTCTGTCTCAAAAGGAATTTCAAATGCATCCCTTGTCCGAATTGCGTTTTTGTAAGTCCAAAATCTTAATTCAACACGCAGGCTCTTTGCAAAAAAATCTGATGCTGATCTAAAATTACATTTTGAATATAGGCGCTCTTCTGCAACGACTCTTGTATGGCGGCTGCGCAATCCTCCTTCCACAAGTACGAGTGCCCATGCTTACCGTCCGTCCATTTAATTCTCAAGTATTTTACAGAGTATGCGCAAGCATTTTATTTGGCATTCAAGCTCGTTTGCCTTATGGGACCCGCAGCTCTCTTTACAAATTTTCTGCGCAAGTCTAGTCAAGATGAAAATGACGAAAAATCCGGGAAATATGAATCGGATTCGTACACTTCAATTTTGAATTTAGTGTCGGAATTCCAACCAGATGAAATTGAACCAACTTTACCATTAACAGCTCATCGTCTTGTTGCCATTTTAAATTCCCATACAAATTTCTTTGACCCTACACAATTTGATTGCGCAAGCGCAATCCCTCAAACTGCAGTACAGACTGAAGATTTCCAAGATTTTATTGCTGAGCTCATTCTTCATCATTTCCAATGTTTTTGCCGTAATGTTTACGGGCTATGTCAAATGGATGGTCTTGATGGGCGGAGTGTGGGCGAGTCCCTTCCCCTCCCACCCAAGACTAACCGGAAGAATCGAGATCAATTTGATCCAGAACTTTTGTATTACGGTCGAGGTGCTTTTGCTACAGCGAGTTTGATAAATCATTCATGTTTAGCTAATACAACTCGATTTACAGGACCAACTCATAGTGTGACCACGTGGGTGTCCCTTCAAGCTCTCAAAAAAGGGGAGGAGCTTGTAGTGTCCTACATCCCTTCATTTTGGAGTTCAAGAGCTGGAAGGGGTCGACGACGGAGGGATTTACATCACGTTTATAATTTCACATGTGATTGCAATGCATGTGAATTTGATTGGCCAACATTGACCGAGCTGGAAATGTTGAAAAAAGAATTTCTTTGCTCAAATTCCAAATGTCTGCTTGGTGGACTCGAATCACTCGAAAGCCAATCAGAAAATGGATGTGAACGTGTGTGTGAGGAAATAAATGGGAATTTTGTAAATGAAAATATTCAAAATGAATTTCATCAGTATGAGGAAGCCATTGAAAATTCCCGCCAGCTCATCCAATCAAATTCTCCTCTACCCGCCATTAAAAGTTTAAAAGAGGCCATTCAGTTTTTTCAACATCGTGTACGCCCTCCTTCAAATCACCTTTTACAAGCTCAACAACTTTTTGATAGAGCCATCGAACTTGTCATTTATTTTTCAAATTAAACCAAAGAAATTCAATCTGTGATTTTTTAGGGACAAAATTTAACAGCCAAGTACAAAATTTGTAAAGTGAGATTTTGTGGCTGGCCCCAGAAAATGAACAAAAATCAAATGAATTCATTCGTAATTTGTTTATTTCGGGTTATTTTAATTTCTTTGAGATTCTTTTCTAAATAAAATACAAACGAATACAAATTGGCAGTGTGAACTTTGCAAGTGCATAAAATTTCAATTTCAAAAAATGGCAGTGTGTAATCAGCAGCATGCGACCCGGTTCCTCCTTTGACAACAACCGACTCGGCGATCGCAATAAAGTCCGTTCCCGCAATTAATTCGTTGATACCATGGCCACGCCAAACCTCGGATCGGAACAGCCTGAAAAGAGTCAAATTAAAGTCAGAGTCCCGTAGAAAAAATGATGGACAATTAGTCAAATGGTCTCACTGCAGAAACGGTATTAGTCCCGGCTCTTGGGCCCAGGGTCAAGATGAAGAGCAGCCCAGTGGCGAGAAATGTGACGAAATTGGGAATCTTCATAATGGATTAAATGGGAGGTCCGAAATTCGATTTAGTTAAATTTGATGAGCTTTCAATGATTTCCAGGATGACTTTGAATGAAATTTCTGACCAAGCTCGTCGCTTTATCCAGCTCCGCGACAAGGACAATGGCAAAGACAATGAGTGACGAGGCCGAGGTTAATGAGTCGCCCCCGCCATGAGTTCGTCACCTGTGTCAACAATCCAATAAAATTCCATCACCAATTTGCCATCACAAAACATGAAGGCGCGTGTAGACATTTAAAAATGAAAAAACAAAGGGGGGAAACCGCAAAGGTAAATTCAGGTCAATTGAATTCAAATTCCAGTTTTGAACAGACCTTGGACTTCATGTCAAAACAATGAAAAAAGGGGTAGCGGTGGCATATCTCTAGTTTACCTACTACGACGGAATTTAAAAAAGTTTTGACCAAAGTTGTTCAGTTTGATCAGCTGAGTTCGAAAATGACCGAAATTATGGCCGGAAGCGACATTTTATGGGGCAAAATGAGATTTTCAAAAAATGACTTTGCGCGGCTTTGGGGGCATTTTTCAACCAGGATTAAGTCATTTTGTGGTCAAAATGAGGCTTTTATAAAACTTGTGAAGTATTTTATTTTTCCTAAAAAAATATATACAACGTTCGTTTAGTATTGGTTTAGCTTTTTTGATTTGATTTGGAGAACAATTTGAAAAATTGAATTTCTAGCTCAAAAAAGTAGCTCGAAGTTGAAATCCTTGGTTTTCCCCACAATCATTCAAAAATATTTGTCTGATGAGAAAAGGATAATCTTGGGATCGACCAAAATTCTATTTTTCCAGCACCAAGTTAAACGAAAAAGGTAATAATCGGTTTCGTAATTTATTAAGTTCATTTTTGTAATTAATTTTATTTATTTAAATTCAATTCTAAAGGGTGGAATAACTTGTTTTTTTTACAATTGTCACATGTCAATTAAATTATCAAAAGTTAGGTTAGGTTCCAAAGCTTGAACCAATATTACACATTTTTACAAGGCTTTTAGAAATTTCATTTGTGAAGTTAATTATTCGATTTTACATTTCAGATTTATGATGGATTCTCAGTCTGTGAGTCTGGAAAATGTA
>JAIUND010000689.1:0-57289 GCA_034699125.1 Gisinianus flammeolus
ACTTAGTATAGACATCAGGGGTCTAAAAGGAGATTTTAACTTTGTCGCGTTTTTCGCATTATTTCGTCCCTGTATATTATGGTTAAAAGTTATTACATATTTACAAACAATGTCGTGCTCCAAAGCTTAGAGAATCTCTCTTATAAGATAACTAACCAACTGACTGAAGGCTTGTGAACTTGTAAAAAGCATTGCGATAATAAGTATAATTCTGCAGTCATTCTCATTCAGAACTTAGCTGTCGAACAGCAAAGTTTTGAGTAACGTATACAGGCAACGACGACAACCAAACGGGAAATACAAAATGAATTTGAAATTGTGAATATTATGAAAGACGGCATTAGTATTTTAGTTCAGTTGTTGTTGGGAGCTGAGACAGAATTCACTCAGCGAGTGTGTGAAAGAGAGAGAGAGGCGAATCCCGGTCTCTATAGGTTTGAGCAATAGTGAATAAATAAACAATTCTCTTCCACATCGTTCGACTTTCGATAGATTCTCTCTGAAATTATTATCTCAAAATTGCCTTGTTTTACTATAGGCTCAACATGGGATCTGAACTCAAATCCCTCGTGTATATGTTTGTAGTATATAGTGTAATAAATTGTAAAGAGAGTACTGAGACCTACTGAGTCAATGCCGTTTGGCTTGTTCTTGTTTCTCTTTTGTTATACATTTATATCTTATGAAAGTACTTGTGTTTGTGTACTACATTAGTCCAAATCCCAAATATTTGATCACAGGATACATGTGTAAACAAACCCAAAATATCTGTAGATGATAGTGTTACATTTATTTTGTATTTCGAAAGTGTGGATATATATCTGTTCATATAGTGGAATCATTGTGGATCGTATTGAATTTAAACTTTGAAATTATGTGACACAAAGTTCAGATATTCCCCAGTTTTAGGGACCAAATAAAATTAAAGACAATTTGTTTTTTTATAAACGTGTGTGTGATGGAGTATATAAAGTTTATTTTTATTTTGTGTACTTCCCACGATGAAGATGTGACCTCTAAAGTGTATACGTAGTTATCAATTGTGATTGTTGTCTCAAATAATAAATATGTACATAAATTTTAACGAGAGCAACTTTTTGAAAGGGTTTTAAAGATCTTTTGTTGTCGTAGAATATATGAATGGTGATTAAATATATGTACCTATAGACATTTAATACAGTTACTTGAAAAATGAGGAGCATGGACTAAAGACTGAGTCTTTAAATTTTAATCGTGTTTGACGTTCCTCCTGGAAATTTGCCAATCGCTCAATGACTCTAGTATTCAACAGGGAATAAAAGGTTGAGTGAGAGAGAGAGAGAATGGAAACTTTACAGAATCTAGTAAACATGAAAACACAAAATGTGACATAAAAACATACAAAATTCGTAACATCGGGCTTGAGCTTCATCTTGTAACCTATAAACTCGCACTACATTACAAATATATATATTAAAATATTTGCCACATAAAACGGACATTCGACAAAATTAATCGTTTGGAGCAACGATTTAGTTGTGGGTGACAAAAAATATCACGACACATTTTAATACCCGCAAATGTAATTGTATTTTGATATTTTTGATTATTTAATTTCCATTGTCGATATTAACCAGTAACCAGAATAAGTAATTAAAGAACTTTGTTTTTTTCCATGAATTGTGCCTTACCGTAGGGAAAATGGTTGTAGTATAAGTATATAGGAAAAGGAAACTTAATACAGGCTCAGGATGTCAGGAAAAATCAATGAAAACTGCACAGAAGCTTTTTCTTTGTTATTAAAAGCAACGTTTTTAGTTGATTAGAATTGAAGGCATCATTGTACAAAATCATTTTTTATTGTTTCTTCTCTGTAATATATTAATTACAAATATGAGTAGAAAATGAAATGAAATATAAATGTCTGGCTCATGGCTTTCAATGATGATTAAACTACAAAGGAAAATGAATTAGTTGAAAATACGCAGTAGAGCAGTATTATTGGAAAAGTTCAAAGGTTGAGTCTGAACGCTCTCGAATCGATGAAATATTCTACCAGTTACTTATGAGTCTCTGCCCAATTTTTTTAAACCATATAGTCGTCGTAGAAATAAATGAAATGAAAATGAGTTGTAGGTTTTCACCAATTCAATTCTTTCCTCTTGTATGCGTTCATGAAAAAAAAAAGAGATGTGATGTATGAATGAGTTAAAGTGTGGAAACGATAAGAGAGTGTGATGCAGTGTAATAAAAAATAACGAAATGGTACTGAGACTGAATTGAAAGCTATTAAAAGAGAATTTCACTGACAATTATGGAACTCTAAAATGTTAAGCATTATGATAAAAAAAAATCTTTGCATCTGAATTCAGAGGCGTACCTATATAGCAGTATTATAGAAATGAAGTTTGTGTACACATAGGCGTGTTACTGCGTGTATGCAAATGCCAAAAAAATTATGATTATTATGCTTGAATGTAACGTGGAAAAACACTTTTTTTTTATTGGATTTTATGTCTGTCCAAAGTTAAGCTTCGGTCTTTGGTGGTCGGATTTTGCTTTTTCTCAAATGTACTCTCATTTTATTTGTTCGACACAGTTAATTTGACTTTTAACGTTAGTCAGGCTTGAAACTCGAATAAAAATGAACACATTTTGACACAGCAAACCTCGACATGACATAGAAACGTGTTTTTTTTTCAGCAGAATAACACCGGAATTTATTATATGCAAAATATATGAGTCCAAGCTTTGAGGTTTTTTGGTTTTTTTCTTCAGAATATAGCATGGAATTATTTAAAGATTTCATCATTTCCCTTTTTGCATGTGTTCACGCTTGTTGCATGAAAAGAAAATTAAGTTGAAAGCATTCGAGTTGAATTTGTATTTCTTTAGTGGAGATTACTCAACTCAAGTCGTGTTTTTTTTCTGCCCCTGGAATTTGAAAATATTTATATAAGAACGAGAAATAATTTGGAAACATTTTTTTTTCTTCTTTTATTCATAAAGATCTAAAAGCAAAATGATAATCAAGGAATTCCGTATTCCTCTTCCTTTGACGGTTGAAGAGTACAAAATCGCTCAACTGTACATGATTTCCGTAAGTTGTGGTATATTCTTTACTTGTGTACTCCAAGTTTTTTGTACAACCTTGAAGTGTATATTTACATGCTAATAAGTTATGCAATATGACGAAGCAAGAAGCCATTTATAGACGACTGCTGGATGTGTCAAAATGACGAGTACATGATTTTATTTTAATAGATGATGTATGACGTAGTTCATTTGAACCATGTTTAATAGGAGGTGTAAGAATATAATTCTTTAAAGTTTAAGCTAGATGAACGTTTTCTACTATATAGTTATATATAAAGTAAAGCCGAGCTTCGTCTTCGTCATAATGTATGCAGAAATACATAGATACGGAACTGTAGAACGTGCTTGAGATTTGAGATGTTTTTTTAACGATTTTACAGAAAAAAAGCAGGGAAGAGTCGAGTGGTGTTGGTTCCGGGGTGGAGATTCTAGTCAATGAGCCATACGAAGATGGACCGGGTGGTCGAGGACAATATAGTACGCATTTGAATCTAGAACATTTGATTATAAAGACATTTGCATTTTGCTTGAGTGTATTCATGTGTGTATGAAACATGGTTTTATCTATGTTCTCTCCTTACAGCTCATAAAATTTATCATCTTGGTAGTCATTTACCCGGTAAAACGTTTTCTTTGTTGTTTCAAAATTTAATATAATAAATTATAATATGTTTATATATGTTTCGTAACGATCGATAAAATTCCAAGCTTAGAAATCTGTATGGCATAAGTTCGTATTATTACAAATGGTTTAATTTCAAAATATGTATAGGATGGCTCAAAGGATTGTTACCTAAAACTGCTCTCATGGCTGAGGAAAAAGCTTGGAATGCATATCCATTTACCAAAACAGGTAACCTCTCATTGAAATGCGTTTTAGAACTGAAGAAGAAGTAAGGATTTTGAAATAAATAATTGCCTTAAAAAAATGTTTAAATTCTTGTTTTTTTTTTTAGTCTTCACATCACCTTTTATTCAAAGATTTTCGATTGAAATTGAAACGTACTATTTTGCGGATGCTGGGCATCAAGAAAATTGCTTCGGTCTCACAGGTTCGGAGCTTCGGAATCGGGTCGTGGGTAAGATTATTATTCTTTTAAATGTGCAACTCCTCCGGACATTTTACAAGGACGAATTTACAGCAAAGCGAAAAAAACTGCATGTATTTGCATAATAGCCATAAACGGCAATATTTTCCTTACATTTTTATCGTTCCAACTTCACGCCTTACCATATTATGTACGAATTTTTGCAAGTTATTATTGGTCGTGTTTAAAAATAAGTGACGACCTTCACATCAGACAAGAGTATTTCTTGAAAGATTCTGGAGAGTCCTGTGTCTAACATGTACTTTTTTTATCTCTCTAGATGTGATTGACGTTGTGAAGGATTCCGTGACAGGATCCGACTATGTACTTGAAGAGGATCCACGAATGTACGTATCTCAAAAAACAGGACGCGGTCCTATCAGTGAAAATTGGATTGAAGAATATGTAAGAAAATAAATAAATATATATATATATATGGGACAGAGTTCAAAGTTTGTTTCGTGTACCGTTTTTATGTCCATCATTTATCTTCACCATTTATCAATATTCGATACCAATAACCCCTACAGTTGGATTTTCTTTGTATTCATCTCTTTTTTCTACACATTGCATTCTACACATTCTACAGTGATCTTGATCCCAAGTACCCATTCAGAATCGATTTTTTCCCCCTTTTCCTTTCTACAATTCCTGAAGGAACCCATAACTTTTCTCTACATTTCTCTCAAGATTTCCTATTTATGTATGTTAAACAGTAAAACTAAAAAGGAAGTTCTATTTTTCTGTCAAAACAAAACTACAGTTTAATATGTCTTTGGTGTACATGAAAATTGTGCAAGTGATCAATGTGCCAATAGAAATTTCATAGGACTTGAGGATTTATGTAGTTTTTAGGAATCTCTTGTGTCTCGAATAACTTGGGCATACAAAAATACTGTCCGTGTACGGCGTATTACGTCGGTTTTTTGGCCAACATTCCGCGAGTGTTCCTACATGAAACTGAATTAATTCAAAAATATCCAAGATACGACTGGAATTTGGGAAATCCTCGTACGATAATAAATTATTGTTTGTTATCCAGGGATTTTATGTTAGAAAACAGACAGGATTGGTCACTTCAACTATATACAACTCTATATTTTATTATTTTATTATATGCTCTCTCCTGCTCCACGTCAATTTGACATGATTAAAATGTTACGCTTCACTTGAAATCTACTTGAAATCTACTATTCAATGCAGTGTTTCATCTTTGAATGTCCATATTGAGTTTAATTTGAAAGTTTAATTTTGTACAAGAATAATGAAATGGCTTTTCTTTTATTTTTGTAATTTGCAGAGTCGACCGGTTTTACCCAAAGGAAAAGCCATCATGTGTGCGTACAAATTATGTAAAGTGGAATTTTCATTTTGGGGAATGCAGAGCAAGATTGAAAAGTACATTCAGGATATTGGTGAGTTTCCTAAAGATATAATCATTTTCTCGATTAATCGTCGTTATGATGATATGATATGATGAAATATGTTTTGATCATGTCCTTTATACGAAAATAACATGAATGAATGGTGGAAACTATTAATAATACTCCACATACAAGAAAACACTGCATAACGTGTACCGTTTTGTTCTGTCGTCCTTTCCAAGGTCTGAGGAAAACAATGTTACGAGCGCACAGGCAAGCCTGGGCTTGGCAGGATGAGTGGTTTGGATTGACAATGGAAGATATTCGAGAGATGGAGAGAGAAACGGAAGAGATACTGAAAAAGAAAATGGCAGCTTTGCAAGAAGGGGATGAGGAGTACCGAGATGAGGAAGAGAGTTGTGTGAGAGACTCATCCACCGGCTCATCCGAACATGAACATGACTCGGTTTTACCCACACCCAAAGTGTTATCCCCAACAACATCCACTCATTCAAAAGGTGGCAATAATAATGTCAATACTCAAGAGACAAAAGGTACGGACGGAAGAGGAGGCATCATCACAACTACTCCTGGAGCCGGTACCGGAACAACTACCGCCACAGAGTTTGGAATACAAATTAAAGTTAATGTTAGTGATATGAGTAGTGGGGAGACGGTAGTGGTGGTGGACGGAAGCTCTGATAAAACTCCTCCGACTTTGAAACATTCTTCATGTGTGCAAGGGAGTAGTATGGGTCTCACTGAACCTCATCGAGGTGTGAAAGGAGCATCGTCACACTCTTCACTTCAATGGTCTCGGGCTTCTTCCAAAACAGCGCTCAATTCTCCTGGCTCAAATTCAAACAAAAGTTTCGAACTCCTCGCTACATGGAGAATGGAAAGTCTCATGAGAAAAGACTCAGACTCTGGGAGTGATGAGGAGTTTTTTGATGCTGTCGGTACGTATAATTATTGTTTAATGTATTTTTTGTTTGTATACATGTACATAGCGCATACTTATTTATAATTTATAATAATTGAATTAGATAATGATGATTCCGTCTCTCTTACCAAATGGAGTTCAATGGATCTTGTACCGCAGGATTGTGACTCGGAACCAAACAGTCAAGACACGTACAAGAAATGTAAATATTTAGAACATTACAATTGAAATATTCATGAAAAAACAATCTATTCTCAAAACATTAATTAATTTATTTGATGAGCAGCGGAGGACAGTATCTTTTCTCAACCATTCCTTCAACGAGTGACAGCTGAGAGAGAGAGAACGCATAGAGCGTTGACGAGTCGTGGAAGTGTGGAAGTGGAGAATTCCTTACCTGGTTCCCCCGTACCTAGTTCCGGATCTTGTAGTACAACCGTGTTATGTCTAATTATTCATGCGGGTAGTGCTCTCGACGCGACAATGGACTTTACGGCCAAGAAATCGGATGTGACGACTTTCAGGGGTGCTTTTGAATCTGTGAGTGAACAATTCTATTCTGTGTACTATATGTAGAGTTTCTAATTCAATATTTCTCATTTAAATGGTGGATAAATAAAATACAAAATTACTTTTTCGTTTGTAGGTGATACGACAACATTACCCTAACATGATGGGACATGTGTGTATTAAATTAGTTCCATGTCCAGCTATATGCATGGACGCCCTGGGAATATTATCTAGGTATTTTTTTTTATACTAAAAAAACTTTCATGAATACATACATGTACTTACTACTCACGTATACATACTTTGTCATTTTATCAAAAAAATTCGAGAAAAACCAAAACCAAAACTATAGTTTTGAGGGACTTTTCCATCCATATAATACGTGATGTGCAGACTGAAGATATGGAGAAATTATTTTGGGGAAATTTGTAAATTTACAGTCTGAGTCCGTACAGTTTTGACGTATATGGAACTGGAGATAGTGCACAAATGACGCATGAATCAGGTATTTTATTTTTATAGTCTCATTCTCCTACAATGAATTTCACACGTATATATACATACTCCATGTGTTTAATATATTTATATTTATGTCTATACATGCAGTACTAACGATAAGTATATGTATAATTGCTACATTAAATGTGATCAGTTCCCGTCGGAGGTATACCATTACTTTCCACGTCTCAGCCGTCGTATTGGGATGCTGTAGGAAAAACAGTTGTGGCGGCCAATCAAGTTTATCATGAATTCCTTCGATCCGACGAAGGACAAGGTTTTAGCGGTCAAGTTGTATTTATTGGGGATTCTATGGGCGCTATACTCGCTTACGATGCACTCACACGCTATACTATTACTACTGATGATGATGCACCATCAAGTCCAGGTTTGAAATTGAAAATGAAAAACTTATTGTACCTTCCCAACATTTATCTAATTTTATTCTTCTTTTCTACATATGGCAAATACAAGTTTGTTTTTTTTTTATTTTTTTGTAAAAAAAAAGTTTTCTCTGTCTGGTGTTTTCAGGTCACCGTGTTGATATTGATTATTTGTATGCTGCTCAACCGTCCGCTGCAGCTAGACGTCGTTCTTCGTCCTCTGCCTCTGACCCTGGCGGAACCAAATTACTAGAATTTGACGTTACAGATTTTTTTATGTTTGGTATGGTTTTTAATTCACATAACATTTGATTTGGCCATTGTTTATTTTCACATTCATTGTGCATATACATTTAATTCAATTACTGTTTTCTTTACTGTAGGTTCTCCGTTGGGAATGGTTCTCGCTCATAGAAAAATACAAAGTGCAGATGACAAAAATTGTAAGCCGTGTGAATATGAAGAGAAAGAGTCCTATATATGATATTGGATAAAAAAATTGAGCAAAAAAATATGAATGATGGCTGTTTATTATTTATTTATTACTAATTTTTTTAGTTCAACTAGCTCGGCCATGCCATCAAGTGTACAATTTATTTCATCCCACTGATCCTCTGGCTACAAGATTGGAGCCTCTCACTTCCGCTCGTTTTGCTGCCGTTCCTCCTGTCAATGTAGCAAGATATAACAAATACCCCCTAGGCGACGGTCACCCTTACCATTTGCGTAGGTTTTTATTTTGTACTTTAGTAAATAAAGGGTTTATTTTTTGGTTTTTGTTTATGTTCAAGAGAGTTTCTTGTCTTGAAGATTTGAGATTTGAGACGTGGCTTTTTTACAATAGTAAGTTTTTTTGTGTGAATTCTTTTTTGTAGTCGAGTGTATCCAGTCTTATCCCCATGCATTCTCCGAACCGGGTGGAACTTTAATAGGAACTCCTGCTTGTGCTCGGAGATTGTCTGATCTCAGCGTACAAAGCGGAATGTCTGGCCTACTAGATGCCCTACCATTACAAGCAATCAATTTATGTAATTAATTTTATACTAAACATTGTACTAATACACCATATTATATTTAGTATATATTTCAATAATAATGCTTCTTTTTGGTGATTGTGTTTTAATTTTCAATACTAATATTATATTAATCTTGTTTTTTATAAACCTTTATTTGAAATATGTAGATGTTATAGCCTTTCTTGAATGGGAAAACTAAAAACTATTATTATTTATTGGTGTTTGTTTTTTTTTAAATCTAGTAACTCAAAAGTGGTGGGGTACTAAACGACTCGACTTTGCTCTCTACTGTCCGGAAGCATTAGCAAATTTCCCAACCAACTCATTGCCACACCTCTTTCATGCGAGTTACTGGGAATCTACGGACGCTATCGGATTTATTCTAAGACAGATTGGAGTCCAAGATTCAAGTTCTATGATGACTCAAGAAGAAAAGGAAGTGCGAATTTTTACTCCAAATCAGCCAAGAGAAAAATGGATAAAGAAAAGAACGTCCGTCAAGTTAAAGGTTCGTATTATATATTCCATTTCTCATTTACGTGAAAAACAAGGGAACAAATTAGTGTACATACTAACTTTTGTATATTGCTATAGAATGTGAGTGCTAATCACAGAGGAAATGATGTCATTGTTCGAGATGGCTGTGTTCAAGTTCTGAGAGCAAGATTCATGTACGGTCCGATTGATATGGTGAGTTTGACGGGAGAAAAAGTCGACATCTACGCCATGAAGGATCCTCCCATCGGAGAATGGTCTCAAATTGTAAGTCTGAACAAACTGTACTCGTCTTGGTCGTATTTTGACATGCAAATATGTTTAAATTATATATTTGACATGACCATTGTATTATGCAATATTCATTAAAATAGAGTTTACTCTATACTTGTTCCTTTTTCAGGCGACTGAAATCACTGATAAAAATGGACGGATTTCATACACAATCCCACAAGAGACATCCCTCTCCTATGGCATTTACCCTATCAAGATGATTGTGCGGTAATTGAGAAGCATTCCATGTTTTGCCATTTTCTTCTGGTTCCTTGCAATAAATGATGAATGAGTATTAATTTTAATTTTTATGATCATCTACATATTTGTTTTCTCTAGGGGTGACCACACGTGTGCGGATTTCTACTGTGCTGTCGTACCACCCAAAACAGAATGTGTTGTGTTCAGTATTGATGGAAGTTTTACAGCCAGTATGTCCGTCACTGGAAGAGATCCGAGAGTTCGAGCTGGTTCAGTTGATGTCACCAGGTAAGTCCAAGAGAAATTACTACTTAAAGTTTTGAATCTAAATCTGAAGGAAATGTTCATATGCTATTGGTGAAAATTATGTTACAGGCATTGGCAGGAACTTGGATATTTAATCATTTATGTGACAGGACGCCCAGATATGCAGCAAAAGAAAGGTAACAAAATGAAGGAAGAATAATTATAAATTAGATTGAGATGTTGTTGTTGTTTGTCAATGTGTTTTTATGTTTTAATTGTTTTATAATTCGAAATAGTCGTCAGTTGGCTTGCTCAGCACAACTTTCCCCATGGACTCGTGTCATTTGCTGATGGCTTGTCGACTGATTTCCTTGGCCATAAAACAGAGTATCTCAAAAATCTAGTACAGGTATAGGAAACTCAAATGAATGAAATGTCATGTAGAATACGTATATATATATATATATATATATTTGTAAAGAAACGAGACTCACAATGATTCTTCCTGTATATTTTCAGGAACATCGTTTAATAATACATGCTGCATATGGCAGTTCCAAAGACATTTCCGTGTACACTTCAATTGGTGTTTCTCCGGATAAAATTTTTATAATTGGAAAAGTTCCGAAAAAGCAACATAACATGGCCACCGTTTTAATGGAAGGTTATTCGACTCATTTAAATGCACTGATGGCTCACGGTGGATCCAGACCTGCCACTGGTAATTCAAGAATGGTGATCCCAAGGGGGTATTTCAACCTCCCCGGCCAGCCAGCATCAATTCGTCGAAGAAAGTAATAATAATAATTATGTGACAAAATTTAAAAGAAAGTGATGACTCTCTCGTTACAAATGCTTTTTTGCCATGTAAATAGTATGTAAATAGTACCTACAGGAAGTAAAAAAAAATATATATATTTTCCACAATAGATCCACGAAAAGAGCGACTTCCTTTACAGCTATGAGCCAAAATCAAGGAAGTGATTTGATAACGCAAGGTGCTTCAAGAGGTATTTCACCTCGCCAAAGAAATTTAGTCCCTAATAAGTAGTTTAAGGTTATTTGTCTAGATTCTAGATGTGATGGTTTAGAAAAGACTCAATATATATATATATATATGCATATAAAAATATGTAATGTGTAATAATACTATGTAAACTATAAATATATAATATAATATATATAAATGATAAATGTATTGTATTTCCGCAATATTGTTTTCAAACTTGCAACGCTACATGGAGAGATTACAATCTGAGAAGTTTTATTTAACAAAAAAAAACTATAAATATTAAATATAAATATATTATTGTATAAATATTGTACTTAAGTCTTCATTTTCGTCTGTCCGTCAAATAAAAACTTACGTTTATGAAAAACAAACTGCAGCAGTTTTATTTCAAAGACTTATCATGTCCATATAAAATATGAAATATATGAAAGTGTTTAAAAGTATTTGAGAATGATGAAATGAATTAACGGTGCACATTTTCGGATATTTTGACAATGATCAACTTTTAATCTTATTCTTATCGCAACAATAATGTTTTTCAAGGTACATAATCAATCAACTCATTTTTTTTACTCTTTTGACTAAAACACATTTTGAGTATTTTTTACATTCAACTAATAGGTACATAATACTTTTTTTCTTCATTAATACATACGGATGTAGTAGTAGAGAATACAAGAATAAGAATAACGTAAGTATAGAGTTTTTTTTTAAAAATAACGTAATTATTTATTATTTGTAATGAAGAATCCCTTTGATTATTTACTACACGGTAATAAAAATATTGACAAATGACGAAAAACCATGAAATATAGTAATGGTATACATTTAAGACTTGAAAAAAACTGAAAAATGGTATGGAATAATAGCACAACATACCATGCAAGTATAAATTCGGTAATATATACGTATATACATTTATTGTTAATCATAAAAGGTACTTGATTTGGTACAGCTTAGATTGAAACGTAAATATTGACAATTTGAAAAATAATATATAATGTTTCTTTAGGTACGTTCAAATTCCATATGTATACAGAGTCTACATGAAAATGCCAGTGCACACACGTGGATTGTTTTCCTTCTCAAATTCCACTTGTTCAAAAAACCACAGTTAATTAGTAAATATATATATATATAGGATATTACATCCGATACATCCGTAGATATATCAGTAATCAGTAGGTATCATACAATATCATTAGTAAATGTAGGTATATACACACAGTGCATTCAAAATATTTTAATAAGTAATCTTAATAGATCATGATGATGTCCTTCATCCAGCATCCTCTTTTTTAAATCTGACGTCTGACGTTGCCAGCAGTCTTTTTTTCATAATATTTATATTTCATTAATGTAAAATTACTTCATCGCCTTCATCTTCGTCCATGTATACTTTATATATACATACACACAAATGAATTAAAGTGTCTATATTTTTCATCATATTTGTTTTTTCTTACAGTTTTTTAGTTTACCTTTTACCTATATACATAGTCAACACTTGAAAATCGAAATCGACATGGTAAATCGTGAGTATATATTGAGCCACAATGAAAAAGGATATATATAGGAATGTACATTTGTCAAACTCAAATCAATTAAATCATGTATAGTTATTAATTCTTAAATTAACTGTATTTATATCTGTACACAGCAGTCACTCCATTCCATTTCCTCGATACTCGATGTACTTTCTCTTAAGCTTTCACCTCCTCATCGTAATCTTATGTATGTATTTTATGTATATTGTATCTATATATTTTTACATGTGTATCTTATGTATATAATGTTATGCGTGTGTCAAATGTCAAAACTATATAAAGCCCACACTATTTTTTAATACACATATTGTTCGCATTTTATCATGTATGCGTTACTTTAACATATCAAGCACACCCCCAACAATATAAAATATTTGCGTCCATACATTTGTCCATTTTTATAATTATTTTCCTCTTTTCCTTAAATACAACACATATGATGATTTTCAAGTTCAACCCATTCGGTAGGTATATAAGTATGTTTTTCATTGTCATAATGATTTCTTTCAAAAAAAGTAATACTATAAGTACATACATTTTGATTTTATATTAAACCTTATAAGAATTACACGAGTAAACAATGAGTAAAAATCTACCGTTGTTTTTTTATTTTAAATTAAAAATGATTTTATGACTGGCAACTGGATCTATCACGAGTTATTTATGTATACGTAAAGACATAAAAATGAAGGGGGAAAGAAAGATGAAGAAAACGGCATTTTTATTTGTAAGTATATATTTGTTTTTTTTTTTTAAATTCAAACTTAAATTGTCGTTTGAAGGAAAGGAAGTTGGCCATTACAAGAATTACAAGAATTACAAGAATTAAAAGAATTACAAGATTGACATGAATGACAAGGAGTTGGATCCGAGTTACGTTGTGAATTAATATTAATACAATCTTTTGGTTCATTATTTTGATGATGATGCTGATGATGATGATGATTATGATGGTGTTGATGTTGTTGTTCTAGTTGTTGTTGATAATGATTTGGATTGATATTGGTCGATTCCTCAGTCCCTTCTCGACGATTCTCATTCTCATTATTCTCATGGACATTGTTCCCCCCACAACTCCCCCCATTCATCCCCACCTGCCCCACCCCCTTAATCATATCAATGACGACTCCACTATCCGTCGTCTTATGAGATGCATCACTGAAATTGGAATCCTGTCTCAAATACCGATGGATTTCTCCTCCTCCTCCTCCTCCTCCCCCATTGACCACCGTCACTCCAATCTCATCCTCCCCACAAACCACGAGGACCGAATCATTGGACAGGATGGAGCAAATGGAGTCTTGACGAATGAATCTGGATTTCCGACTGAGGGCGGGTGTCAACTCCGCCGTGGACCCTGCCGATCGTTGATAGTAAGATTTTTGTCGGATGAGATTGGGTGGGAATTTGACACGGGGTTGAAATTGCTCTGGAAGTGTGAGGGAGCGAAGGAATGGAGGTTTCCCCACCACCACACAATTATTATTCCCAAATGACATGATTTTCTCTCCATTCGTCCCAGTCATATTGAGGATGATGGGGGAGTCTGGAGCTGAACAATTCAGATTTGTAATGGTGGAATTGAGTGAACTTTGTGGTGTGAGGGATTTCATGGAGGATCTCTTTGGACTCTTCGTACTCGGTGTATAATGATGAAGGAGAGGATGATGTGGATTTGGATAGTCTCCATTACTCCGACTCGAACCCCCACTTTCATAGCGACGAAGGGCATGTCCATCATTTATCCCTTGTTTCCGTCTCCGCTCTCGGAGGAACCCACATAAAAGTTTGGACACCTCCTTACAAGCCATCCGATTCCGGAATACATAAATGAAGGGATTCATGACGGAGGAGAGGAGCATCCCAGCCACACTCAAAAACCTGGACCAGTCCCCATACAATCGCACCATATGACTGAAATTCCGACGAATGATCTCAATCTCATTGACGAGCATGAAGGAGAAATGTGGTGTCCAACAGAGGAAGAATGATGCGAGGACGAAAAAGGCAGTTTTAATCGCTCGGCCTTCTTCTCGGAATAGGAGTGATGACGAGCTCCCATTTGAGGAACGTCTTCGATGTTGTTGTTGTTTCTTGACTGCTGGAGTCAGTGGAGGGACGCTCCCTGCCATTGGTGTCTTTGAAAATGGATTCATGTAGTGCGTGAGGAAATCCATCCCTTGTGGAATCATACTCGTCGAGCCATCCATCACCGTGAGTAACTACATACATTTATTTACAAATGACAAAAATCATTACATAAATAAGACATTGAACATCCACTTGCTTCAAAATTTCAAAATTCAAAATTCATTAATAAACAAGAACAATAAAATAAGAGAAGAGAGAAAAAAGGAGGGGGATTTATGTATGTGTATGTACCTCTCCGGAAATGCTGTGCTTTCGTGTGCGTTCACTATTTCGATGTGCTGCATTGTACATCCGAACATAGAGCCAACAGAGTCCAACGAAGGGGAACACGTAGCCGAGGAACATTTGAACGATGGTAAAGAAAACATGAAGACTATGATGAAGTTCGGAATTGACAGGAATGCTACAGATGATGATGGAGGAGAGAGAGAGGAGAGTCCCACTCAACCAAGCCACCACGATCATGATTTGACTCCGACTCCTCGTGATCGTCATACTGTAGTGAAGTGGGGACGTCACCGCGTAGAATCGATCCACAGCGATGAGGAACGTGGAGAAAATTGCGGAAAATATTACCGAATTTGAGATCATGGAGATGACTTCGGTCATGCAGGGGAGTGCCAAGTACTCATTCAGTATCGTCTCGAAGAGGATGAGCGGAGCGATTATACTTGAAATTAAAATGTCCGCCGTCACTAAACTCAGAACGAATCTACATAGAGAAAAAAACAAACAAAGAGAGAACAATAAAATAAAACAAACCATTAAGAATTTGGTTTTGGTACACAAATTAGATTTGACATTTTTTAACCATCATCTTCATCATCATCATCATTCTTCATCTATAATCTATCACATTTGTTTTTGATCATTGAAAACACCAAAGAGAAAAGAGGAAACCTTTGAACTTTATACCTAAAAAAACAATTGGAAAACAACAATCAGGAAATCATTTTCCGGGCTCAACTACTCGTTAACTAAACATTTGTCTATTTATCTTTGTACAAACATTTTTTATTTTTTTTTGTAGGGAGGATCCACAGAAACTAGAGATAATAAAAGAACTATTGCTCTAGGCTTTGGCCATTATATATTTTGTGTGTTTCGTTGATTATTATCCTTGATGGCGTACAAATTGATATGAAATTACGTAATGCACTCTGACACAAAAAGGGCAAAAGTAAATCCTGGAAGAACTCCTCCACTCTCTTTTGAAAATGATATGTGAAGCAAGTCATTAGAAATAATGAGGGAAATAGAGAAAAGGAGAGAAGGCGAAAAGACGAAGAGAAGGGAAAAGGAAAAGTTGGGATGTGAAAGGGTAATGTCAAATGTGTACATAAGGTAATGTAATGTAATGTGCGTAGGTATTTTCGTCTGTGTTATCTTTCATCCTTTATCGAGTTAACCAAAAGGAAGAAAAACAACATTTTTTTCTTCTCGGTTTCCATTTCCGTCTCGTCTATAATATATACAAGATATATACTGATGAAATGTAGGGGGGACATTCAATTGGATTCTAGGAAGTCTCGAGACTCGCCTAATTATTTCGAGTGACTGTCGCCATAATAAAATCAGTCATTAACGAAATTTCTAGAAGTCACAAAGTCTCGTCGTCAGGAATACAAAGTAAAATCCGAATGCATGTAATCAGAAGGAAGTAACAACAACAGGAAGTGCACATTGTAGGAATTGAATTTGTTTTGATTTCCATTTATTTCAGGCTCAAGTTTTCAGCCATATAGACCGCGGGGGAAATCTTTCACAATTTCACGCTCTTTATCCCTAATAATAATGTTTTGGTTCTGTTTTCTTTATTCGTGATTCATATTATTCGTTTTGAGTATAGACAAAGTTAAATTCTACCAACTCCCGAACTAAAATTGATAATTTTAGTTTGGAGTTGAGAGTTAAAGCAATCGCGCGCCCACATGACATTTCCACATATGTATCACATTCAATCCAAGATCCGATAGACTCCATGCTATTCACAATGTCCACGCACCATCCAAATCCAATCTTACCCACGCTTAAAAGATCCATACATAAAATGTAAGGAAATTACAAGTGGCAACTTAAATGGCTAGACGAGAGAAAACTTTCTTTGGTTCCACAGTCCGTCTCACAATTCTATTCACATGACATCCTTTCACAATCCACACACATAATATAATTCCGAGAAAATAAAATATAAAAAATTGGTACATAGAAATGGAGAAATTGAGGTAGGAAAAGGAAAAAGGGGGGAATGACATTGTGGAGAAAGTTGACTATGAGTTTATGGTTTGTGACTTTGTGTGTGTGTGTGTGAATTGTGAAACGTGAAATTGGGACGAAGACGGTTGAATGGTGAATGGAAACGAGTTTTGAATTATTTAAACGCCGAGCTATATCTACTAATCATAAGCTCTGAATTCTCAATTCTGAATTCCAATTCCAAATTCTCTCATTGCCATTGCTCAAAGTCTCACTGGGAATTTCCTCTCCAAGGTATTTTATCTTTGACTTTGACTTTTTACATAATACTTTTTTTGGTATCCGCAGGTTTCCCATTTCCTATAAGATTTTATACAGTTCACATTTTCAATAGGGAAAAGAGAGGAATATGCCCAAGTTAAAAGTCTCACGTTGTTCACATTTGACAAACTAATTTTAGTCATTTTACACAATTGACTCCCCACTCTGGAACTTACACACACACAGACACACATTTCCCCCATTTTATTTATATTACACCTTTTATCTCTCCTAACTGCTCATTCAGCTTGAGAATTTTCTCCAACTGCGCGTATGAGGGAAAGCGCTCCAGTTCATTGTCCACAGCTTGAGATTTCCCTGGGGGGACTCGAGAAATCCTGAAAACCCACAGTCAAAAATGTTTACCCTCCCATTTTGGTGACGCTTCGCAGTCAAATTATAAAATTACACAGAAATTGTTCCAAATTGAGACAGCAGTCGTATAAAAAACGGATTCATTTTATTTTGTCTTGTGCTACAGACAGATGTCTGATGAATGTAATGGAATTTCCTTCTTCTTCTTAGAAGCTTATTTGCTTGTGGATCTGATTCGGTCTGATTTACTTATTCCATAAAGATGCAAAATATAATGTGCCGTTGAAACGTAGCGAATAACATCACCGTAAAGCTATCCACTTCTCTCATTTATACAAAAACAAAATGGACATTATCCACTGATAAAAATGGAACAAATTTTATTCACTAAAGAGACTAAATTCAAAGGATTTTCATTTCATTTTCATTTTCATTTTATGACGTTAAAAAAAGATTTGATTTTACTCTTTCAATCTTTTGAAGGGAGAGCGAGAGAGAGAGAGCAAATATTAACCACTCAGCGGAAAGTGAACTGTAAATTCCGGAATTTTCGCAAATCTACAAATCTCCATAAATTTTGGATTTTATTCTAAAGATAAGCCAACTGCAATGTAAATATCGGGAGGGAGTCCGAGATTTTCATCCCATAGTAGGATTAGCATCATTACGTAATATGGGTTGCCATTAGTCTAAAATCAATCTTTGCCTTAATTTGTCATGTGATATCTGCACATGGATTTTGTATCATGTATTATATACATTGTAGTTCTGTCCGTGTCCGTAAATATCGTACGTACTTTCTACGGCTTTCTTCCTGGTTTTTGTGTCCGATTAATTCCCTACTCATTCTTCAAGTCCTCGCACACATTACACACATAGCTTACTCTGGAATTGAGTACAACATTCGTATGACTATATACAAATCGTAGTGAGTGCTACTTGAGCTTCTGTTCTGTTCAGGCTGCCTCATTTTCTCATGAAATCCTTCTTTGTTAAGCTACATATTCATAAATGCATACTATACAGAAAACATAACGAGGAAGACAAAAAGTTCATTCGTAATGCTATCTCGATTGCCTAACTAAACTACTCATACTAATCTGGTGAAAGTAACACAATCACAATAACCCTAATTCCCCCCGTCTCGATTTTTTGTACGTATGTATCTATATGTTACTCATGAATTCATTTCAATTTTAGATCTGTGTAGCAGCAAAGTCACAGATTTAAGTCTGAATCACGATTTCACACTAATTTTCCTTGTTTTTTTTTGACGATTCAATACAGATATAGAAAACTATTGTTCCGGGCTTGTCAACGACGATCACAAGTTTTCTGCTGCACGTGACTGTAAAGCTTGCTTTGAAAATGTGAGAATTTTTTGTTTGGAATTAAATAGTTTGAGAATTTGTAAATGGGAAGCCCAGTAATGGAATACTCGGAAGGAATTATGCAGCAGGAATAAGCATCACAAACGATGTAGAGCCATGTACAATTGAATAATGCATTACATTACCCGAGTTTACGTAAGTTTTGTAAATGAACAATACAGACTCTTAGTATTAGTATTAGCCGTGTGAGTGGAGTCGTCGAGATCCATTTGTGGAATCTCATAAAGGAGTGGAGAAAATTAGTGTGGATGGGAATATAGTTTCCAGATTGAGTATTTTGTGTGAGATTCGATATATTGCGGTAGAATTACAAAATACAGATATATAATTTTGGACGTTCAGCATCCATGCCAAGTTCTCTATCTCTTTCTCAAGTCCACCACATGTGCCAAAGCCAACAATGACTGCCAATGATTTCATTTGGCGGAACAATGCTCAATGTGGTGAGTTGCCGGCAATCCTCGCAAGTCAATCAGAATCACAAAACGAGAAAGAGACAGAGAGAAATGCGTGTGATGTTTAAAGGTCACAGTCAATGGTTTTCAGCTTTCCACGTTGGAAGACGCAGCTGGATCCGGATTTCTATTGAGAATTCCCCATCATCCACACATACTTTAATTTCTTGCCTTTCATATTCTTCATTAAATATTTAATTTGAACTCGCTCTCTTGCTCTATACTCGGTATGTCTACTTCTACTTCATACTTCTATTTGTACCGATTCTATCATTATGAAATCTTTTCTTACTTTCTTACTCTCAAGGCACGATAAATGTGAGGATAGAAATATTCAAGTTCATTTTACCCAAAATTCCAAAGAGATTTGAATATGTAAGCATATTTCACATTATATTATAATCTGAATCTGTCAACCTTCAATTTAATTTTGCAACTTGCATAACTTGCCTAACTGTGATTGTAATTGTGATACAAACTTAATATCATTTTTTTTAATAAGAAAACTTGAATTTGGGATGTAATAAACAAAAACCTGGATTTCAAGTTCGTTTGAAGTTTGAGGGAGGAGAATATGGCAGTAGGTATAATAATATATCGTATGTTTTATAATGATTTCCTCCCTTTTTCACCTTGAAACTTGAGCTTGGATTTTGAGTTTGAGGAGAAAGAATTTAAAATTCTTTAAATGTAATAGCACACAGGGAATCTTTTTGGAGTAACTGGCACTGCCCACTCCACACACTTCCGCAAGTACATTCAAGATTTAAAAGATTTGACATTCGAATGTAGTATAAAAAAAAAAAAAAAAAAACCGAGTGTTGAGAGCCGAAAACCAAAAATAAGTGGCAAGTCATTTTTATGCATATAGCTCTCAACTCTCAAGTCCATTATCTGAATTAAAAGTCAGAGCTTGTATTCACATTTGAAATGAAATTGACACACACCAAATTGACTCAACGTATACTCTTTCAGTACAAGCTATTTCCTCGAAAAAAGTGAAAAAACTTCACCAACTTTTATATTAAACTTGATGGAACTTTTCACAGCTCTCTCTTTGGCTATTTTTATTGCCTTGGCTATGCCGTTTATCTGTGAACTTAATCAACATTAAAAGTGAATTAGGTGGCAAGAAGTGAAGTGAAGAAGCCCGTGAAAATAAATTGAGAGGGTTATTGTTATGGAAGGTTTCCATTCTCATTGCTCAAACCTCTGAGGATACAAAGTAGTCAAAAGTCTATACTACGATATTTACACAAGTAAACATACTTACATTGTAAGTTTCCCTCACATAAAGCTCTTTCCTGCATAATAATATGCAATGTATACGATTCCACTATTCATTCCACGATTCCATTCCCATTCCCATTTCCACCATTTCCACATTGCATATCCCTCACGATGAGTTTTTGTTAGCTCCGGATATTTATTTGACGCTGTCGCTATATTCCACATGTGCAGCATGCGAAAACCATTTTATATTTTCAATTATCACCATCAACAATCTAAATTTAACTACACACATGAACCACATCTCCACGTATTGACTCGAGAGAATATATATTTTCATTTCTTCTCTCTCTCTCTCTCTCATTTCCCATGTCCTTTGGACACACATTTCCCAATCATCTAAATGACTAATGGGGAACAACACACGGGCACATTTCCTGAGTCATTTATCTACAGTCATTTCCGAGATGAGAATGTGAGAACCTTGATGCAGATGCAGAAAACAGAGAACACAAAATGCAGACACATCATCATGTATTTGCCAATTTGCCAATTTGCCTGTCCTAATTCAATTAGCTAAAAGTTTAAATACAAATACACAAATCAAATATACAAATACCATTTCAATATGCGCTCATCAAAAGGTCAGGTGTCAAATATTTCGACATGTATGTACTTAGAAAACCTTTTCATTCCTTTAAAAAAAATAACTGGAGCACAAAAAAAGAAGGAAATTACCGTGAGTATAGCGTTTGAATCAAAAGTTTCAAAATACATTTTGTGGGTGGTCTAAATGCACTGATTGTGATTGTGATTGGGATATTATGAGTTTGAGTTGTTGAAATAATTTTATTTACAATTGTCTGATGATTTTGTTTTCGTTTAGGAGAGACAAAGACATGCTTAAAGCTTCTTGGATAATTAGTCGGAACTCTCGGCTAAAGGAAATATAGGAAATCCCTGGTGGAGTGCGTCAACCATGTGTAAATACGATATTTGTGGAAATATATTGTATAATGTATAGGGAAAGTTACACGAGTCAATTATTTACAGGAGTGAGATGACACACATTCATACATTTCACATTGACACATAAGTACTATACGAGAGTGGGAATAAGCTGGGAAAAAATAAGGCAGACTTTTTATTTCTACTCTTATCATTATTTCATCGTCTCTTCATTCTTTACTCCCATCAAGATCAAGAGACGCTACGATATACCTACAGATAAATTTAGTTTCGTGGAAATCCGAGTAGTGTTCTTTAATTGTATTACAATGAAATGGAAATATACAGATACACTAAATACAGTAACGTACTTACAAATCAAAACATCTACAGATATACAAATATGTACAAGGTCGGAGGCGTCCGGAGGAGCGAGAACATTTCTTCAATATAAAAACTATTGACTATTCCACCCAGATTTGAGTTTGAGATATTTCAACTAGAAAAATTGCATTGTGTAAGAATTTCCCTACATTTCTATTTCCCCGCAACGTGTATAAGAACACTGACAATTGTGAGCCAAATCAAGGTCGATAATAACCATGAACAATTCCCATCCAGATTTTTCTATTATCAAAGCAATTATATAAAAGTTTACCCGGAGAAAAGAAAACCCGCAGCCATATGAGAAACAAACCAGTTTGAATGTGATATGGAGAAAAAAGAAAAGTTTTCATTTTTGTTCCGGGCGCACAAATCCAAATTGCAAATTGTGTAAATTGTGGAAATTGCTAAAGAATCCAAAGGTGAAAAAACTCAACGACTACTATAGTAAATAAGACGGTGAAAGAAGTTAGAGTAAACAAAAAAATTATTGCGAGTCTTGTGGGGAAAAGTATCTTTGATAATTAAATTTGAAGGTTATATCATCATCATATATACTGGGAATGTTGGAAATACTCACGGTATTAAGAGAGAAAAAAGGAAAATGCGTAGCATGCACAAAACTCACAGACGTTCCCGGAAACTCAAAACATGTGACCCAGTTTGGTGTAGTATACTTCTTATGATTTATAAATTATCTTAATTGGAGTTAAATAATTCCAATTATTTATGATATGAAAAAAAAGAAATTGATAATGAACTTGTTTGGATTCCGTTTGAGGCCAGACGTGTTCTCCGTTTATAATGTTTCCTGGAAATATACGATATATGAATTGACGAGGAAAGAGCGTGCCGTAACAATGACGCAAAACTTTCTTAATTCTCCAACATCCAAATGAAGAATGGAACTGAAAATAGAATGTACAATGTACCTACAATTTTCTATCCTCGATGCGTAGTTTGTCTTAATCTATTTGCTGATTTGTTGATTGATCCTTGAGACTGGAAAATTGACAACTCAACTTCTTTATTATATATGAACAATGAGCAGTTACCTTCGAGCCTTCGACAATGTAAAACACCAAGGGAAAGGAGAGAGAGTTGATGAGCAATCCCCAGTTGAGTGGAAATTCCTTGATGTAACCTTCCAAAGGAACACTTAATTTCATGTAGGTACAATAATTAAAAAATAATGAATTGCTCCCAAGTTATTTCGTAATATTACTCAATTTAAACACTTTTGATTGTTTACAAATTCTACATATAAATTCCAAATCCGTCTCCCCAGTTTTGATTTTACATATATGTTACTATTTCATTGGGGTAAAGGGTCAAATATACCCTGCCAATTTGGGAAATGAAAATTCATATGTACGTATAAATTTAATTAGGTGACTCAATACTCAATAAGGGCAGACATCATTAATTTACAAGCCCCGAAAAAGGAAATACAAAATTTTGAATTTCATGAGTTTGAATTCACTTTTGGTAATTTTGGAATTGGAAAACCCACAGCAAGATACATTTTCAAAAGCCAATACATATGAAATGAAATTCTAATTTCTCTCTGCATATATACGATAGCATACGATATCCCGCCACACCGCAACTAATGAACAACAAACATCAATTAAATTACCCTTCACTCTCCACACAATGGGACGTTTTAACTTGTATGCACATTATGCAATCTCCTTTATTGATTCTTGTGGTCTTTTCACAGACATTTGATTACGACGGCTAATATTGTGATCTGCCGTACACTTTCATTTCCATTTGTAATATGCAGTATGCAGTATGCAGTCATATAGGAATCCCAAATTAATTTCCCTCGGAAACGTTCCGACTTTCTGACTTTTGACGTCACATTCACATTCGCAATCTTCCTTGTCGTAAAAGGTATAATTTTACTTTTTTAACTTGTACTTACATTCATTTTCAAAATTCAAACGACGAGAATGACAATGACTGCATTGGAAATCGAAATTGAACCTTTTGCACTTTTTCAAGGGTAAATCCATTAGAAGATTCCAGGGAAAAACTGTATCCTGATACTGATGTTTCCTCATTCTCATTCCACACATGAAAAAACTTTCACAACAAATTCCCGAATTCGGAATTTGGGATTCCAAATCCGGAATTTGTAGTATGAATTTTGTAAGAACCAGAAGAAATTTTTTTCGACTTTCAAACTTGGAACTTGTAACTCTGTGCAATTGCACACCCACAATCCAAGCGCATCCAAGTGAATCCGACGACGACTCGTCGGATTCAGTTGGATGCGAAATCCATGTATGTATGTAAAAAAGTTTTCCAGGTCCAGGTCCAGGTTTAGCATTAGCTTTGTTCGTCATCGTCATCGTCATTGTCTCTGACACCGCAAAAAAAAACACACACAAACAAGTTTCTCTTTCATCCCTGGACGAATATACCAAAAAAAAATCAAGCGTAACATCCAAGAATTTATTATACCATCATTTCAAATATGCTCAATTTCAATATCTCTCTCGAATTCACACAAGGACGAGATCCATCCGGATAGTTTCGATTAGCACTGTCATGCCAATTTATTGGACAAACTTGGAAGGTTAAGAGATACGAAATTTAATTGAGACTTTTGTTTTATTATTTCCCTCATATTCACAATGTAAATTTTCTTTCATTTGGCAAAAAAGGGACTCTACAATTTGGAAAGAGAGAAAACGGTTAAAAATAATTTCCATTGCCCACAGCAAACTCCATTGACAAAATTTAATTTGGCTCGTTTCGAGTGTGTGAGATTGAGAGACTCGGTCTCTGTCTCTGACAGAGTCAGAGTCAAGGCTGGAGGAAGTGTGATCAGACTTTGTATGTACTTGCATGTGGTGTCAAGTGCAGATTCTCATTGTGATATCCCTGAATAACTTGTTAAATTTCAAGGTTTGACTCTTTTTTTTTTTTTTTGAATGCAATTCAATGGCGTAACAAAAGTCATATACGATAGGTATTTGTCTTTAGTCTGTATTCTGAATGGAAGTGAACTTCAAATAGATGGAGATTCGGGAATCGAGACATTTGGCTCCGACATGAATCGCATGTTTGCCATGTTTTTATTTTTGTATTCATGGATAATCCAAAGATTAGTATGCAGACACGGTGCAGTCTCTTTAAAATTGGATGAGAACTACGATACAAACACCTTGTTAAACTACGACACTACGGACACCACGTTGACTCTCTTTCTCTCTCCTTCTCTCTTGGAGGAAAGTATAAAGGACAGTAAACAAAGACAGTAAAAAAGGGAGATATATACACGTTTACGTTCTCATTTGAAGATCTAACAGTTTTTTTTCACGTCTCTATTTCTAACCCTTATCGTTTGAATTGTACATCGGAGCAACTGCACGTTCTTCCCATGCCCTCTTCGATTCCTGTCCCCATGTGACTGAATTGTACTGTATGTAGTTATTTCCGTCTCCATGTCCTCTACTGAAATTCGTCTTTTTGCCTTTGCAGATAAAATAAAAGTCAAGTTGAAGTTGGAAAAAAAGAAAGAAATTGAAATCCCAAACCGGAATTCTTCGCCATCGTTTTTCTACCTTCTACTTTTGACTTTGACGTTTCATTTATATATCGTACATATGAGCCTGACCTTATTCATGTGATGTGATATGACAAGTAAAATAATTGGATGTGGGATAAAACTACCTCCACAAGAAAAAAAATTTAAATTGAGGTAGGTCATTTGAGCATTTGCTGAGTATTTTTTGAAGGAGTATAAAATTGCAGTATTTTTGTAAGGAAATTCCCTGAATTGGCCCTTCATTAGTTTGTTTTCTTGTTTGTGCTAGCTAGCCGCCTCCTCCAGTCTCAAGGCTCTCAGTTTACAAAAGCAACATATAATTCAGTTGAATTCTAATTTTTGTGTACAATCATCATTCATTTACCTTAATTTTCTACATTGTTTTCCTCTGTACTGCATTTTGTATGGACGTCAATTTACATTTCAATTTTCTAATTTTTTCTCCGCATTAATTTCGTTTGAATACAGATATTTTGATGGATCCAATGAAATACATCATTCTCTATATTTTTCTCGTCCTAGGTCAACTTCCTCAGTAAATGCAGCATCATCATTTGACATTTGAATTTTCAGGTTTGCAAGGTTTGCAAGGAGACATTGACAAGTGGCCAATCAAATGCTTTTAAATTGGGAGATTACAAATCCGCTTAGTGACTAAATAGGAGTTTTTTTCTTCTTAAAGACCTTGACTGTCATTTCCTCTTTGATTACCCCGTTTCCTCAAGACGATTGCTATGAAATTTTAATTTTCTGAAGGAAATACACACAAAGAACAACCAACACGCAAATCTCATCAAGTTTCGTATTTCGTATTTCAATCCAATGGACCTCTCAAGAAATGGGTAGAATGAAATGGATTTTCGTTCACTTAATGTAGACTTTGGGCTTTGGGACTTTTGGGGGTCAACGGGAATTTACAACCTCCACAATATCTTTTAATTTTATCATTGTAGACGCGCAGTTCCTTGATCCTTTCTTTCAATTCCCACTGTGAAGCGAGGGAAATGAAGCACCCAATAAAAGTACACACATCTTATGTAAGTGCAAATTGTGTACACACACACACACACACACACACTAGGAAAACAAAACAAAAACAAAGGAAGGAAGTTCAAGTACGGAGAGCACAATAGCTGAACCCACACGTTGATCTTGAAATTGACTTTACTCTTCCGCGGATAACAAATACTATCGATAAAATACTGTGAAAGTGTGACATTGAAAGTCTGAAGGAAATTACATCAAGTGCGACTGGGCTCGCTATCTAAATTGACCACACATTCAGTTTTATGGTTATTTCTTCCCCGTGGCTTTAATTCCAGTTGTTCCTACATTGCATCACTTTTTAAAATGTATACCTTCCGAATTTCGACTCTTTTTCTATTTGATAGTATTTTAAAGTTGCGTCAATGCTATGATTCCAACTTTGTTACTTGTTCATCCGGGAATTCCTAATTTAACTTCACATTCCTTACATTTTTTTTATTCCCACAGATTTATTCCAAGTTTGAAATAAAAAAAAATAAAAAAATTGTACAAGAAATTAATGCACACGGCAATCCGTTCGTAAATGTGTAATTTTGTCATTTTGTGATGCTCGTAAAGCTGTATAGACTGTAGACAAAGTAAGTACAGATATATGCAGAGGTTTTTGTCCATTTTCCATTTGGCAATGGAATTACCTTAATCTCTAATTTTGGCAAATGCACAACTCTTTCCTTTTGGATTAGCTTGCAGAATTGCTCTGACCGTGAAATGTTTTGAGTGACTCCACGTTTCCTCATCGTCAATGTATAGAGTTCTTCATCGCGTACACGCAACAACAGCATCAACTGTTCATCATTAAATTCAGCCCGAGTCTTAAATCTTGAGGGAGCACAAGAATTCATCATGTGTATATAGATGAACTAATATTCCCAGTGCGAATTCAGTCTACACGACACATACACGTATCGTATATAAATACAGAATCTAGTTCTAGATTCTGTACTGTGTAGAATCCACGGAGTCTCTCGCGATAAAATATTTTGTTTGACATTAGACATTAATGCTCTCATCGTTATAAAAGCTTTATCTCATCTCTTCATCATCTGCACAAAAGTCGACAGGAAAAGATTGACTACTGAATAATGTATGACTCCTTCCTCCTTCCTATACCTAGCTCAACACTCGTGTCGAGTCCATCTAAACAATGTAAACCCCCTTTTTCCTTCCTTCACTCATTCCGAATTCCTATACTTATTCTTATATCTGTATTTCATATATTTATTCTTATTACCATCACCTTGGGGGAGCTTCCAGAATTTTCAAGTCTGTGAAACTCTTTCTCTCTTTCTCACTCTGTGAAATCTAAAATGTACAGTGAAACGTCGACGGTTGACATTGTCAAGGAAAGTGAAAGCCATTTTCCTTTTCCTCCAGTTTTTTTCATTGTGAATTGCGAGTCTCTCAATGAAATGACAGTGAGGACGCGCGGCTTTAGTCTGGAGTTTCATGTAAGTATAGAGGTGGAAATTTATTCCATAAATGCAATTTGAAATGACGTCAGAGAAGAGAGACAGCTCCATTCGTCTGTTTTATACTCGTTCCTCCTGGTTTTTTTTCTTTATTCGGTGCATTTTATTTAAGAAAAGGAAAATTCACTATACAAAAAAAAACCATCATGAGAAGCAGCCAAAAAAGTCTCAAAGTAAAAACAGTGGGCTCCAACAAAACTGGGGGGAAAAGTGATGCAGTATAGTCTGTCAGAGTCTATGTAATATCTCAATTCGGAACTCTCGGGCTTCTTGTGGGGAGGGAAATGAAGTCAAGATGAAAAAGCAAGTTGATGGGGACGGCAGCTGCCAATTCTCCTCAAGAACTTCATGAATTAAAACTAGAGGGTTTTCTTGTTTCCCTTCTCTTTCTTTCCCTCTCTCGCTCTCTCTTTCTCTTCCTCTCTCTCTTAAAAAACTTCTTACTCCTTACTCAAGGAAACCCACTCTGCCAATGGACAAGAACTAAAACCACGTGCATACGTACGTTCATCCTTGATCATAACTCACCCAGCCAGCCAACTTCCCACATTCAACTTACGACCTCACTTTATACACTCCACTGTGAGGCAGGGAAGGCATATTTCCCCCCTGTATGTACTCTGTACATTTGGTAATGAAATGGAATTTCTTTCCGGAATAACAAGGGGCGGGTACGTACACTGTGTGAAATGGTCCACCGCCGAACCAAACCAAACCAAGGAATTCAGAGGTCAGAGTTCATTCTAGTCAGATGTAACTAACTGGATCTCCAGAATACACGAATTTCCTTGGTAAAATAAGTAAAAATTCCACCTCTGTCTCTCGTCGATTGTCGTTGGCACTGAAGATGAGCATTTGTCTCTCTCATCCCTAGAGAACAATTCCTTCGTTTTTTTTTCCTCCCTCCCTTCGTGGAGTCTGCATTAAAATTCACAGGATTTACAATAGCTCTCCCCCCGGCCAGAGAGAACATAAGAAATACATGGTGGAAAAAAATCTACAAGAGTCTATGGTCCATGACCTGAACTTGGCTCCAATGTAGTTTCCACAGTGAAAGAGAAAGAGAGAGAGAAAGAGAAAAAGAGAAAGAGAGAATATTTGCTCAATTAATAATGAGCTCATCTCTCTCGAACTCTCGATCTCTATCTTCATGTCCAACACCTCACGTTTCAAAGTCAAGCCGAGTTTTTTCCTTTTCTTCTTCTTTTAATGTACTTGGAGTCAAAGGGGGAGAGGGGTGGCATGCTGTGAGTTGTACTGTGAGACACGTGGCCATAAATAATAAATAATGGACGGGAGAAATCTTATAAATCTTATAAATTCATCTGAGAAAGAGGAAAGAAAATGACAAGTAAAGTGCTGTAATCTATATCTGTATAGCCGTAGAAATCGTACAATGCATATTGTACTGGACTAAGACATGGAAGTGCCGTGAACCTAGGTTAGGTTTATAGGAGTTTACATGGATGTAGAGTAGATACGAGATGAAGATAGGGTCATCTCTCTGCCTCCACTGGAATGAATACAAGTGTGCAACTCACTTTTGTTCCCATACACAACCTCTCAACTTTCTCCCTCCAACTTTCTCTTTCTCTTTATACATGCTACATGGCAAAAAAACTTTTTGAGTTTTTTGTCCAGTGCAATGGCCGGTGGCAGTAAGGTATATGTGGCAGTTCATCGCTTATGTGAATATAATATAAATATGAATATGAGAGAAACTTTCAGATTTTGGTTTTTGGGTAGATCTTGAGGGAAAAGTTTACGCTCTCTCTTGGTTTTTCGGTTTCGATTTTGGTGAAAGGAGAGCATAGAGAGAGAGAAAGAGAGGAAGAGAGGCAGAGCAAATGAGAAATGTTGCTGGTGTTGTTTTCATGGAGGGTGAAATTGTTTTGTAAATGGGCTCATCAGTTAGCTCATCTCACCTCCAGCTGTTAACATCCATATCGTCACAACTTTTAAACAGCTCAAGCTTACACCGTCAACTCTTTCTATGTATTTAGAGCCTTGAGGCTTTCCCCTCCTTAATTAGTCGTTGAGCAAATGTTGAGTTCTTCTCTTTTATCTTCCGCTAATTCCATGGAAATCTTTCTTGTTAATTTTTTTAGTCTTGAATTTTGAATACTGATATTTAAATTCCCAATCCCAAAACCCCAAAAACATGTTCTAAGTCAGCCATGTCGTGAATACGTGAACTTTTGTTTTGTAAAATCATGCTTTTATACTTTTAATGAATATTTAATGACGGTATTTAAATTTCAAGGTACATACATAAAAACACGTAAGTTTTTTTCTCTTTTCCTCGAGCAACTTTAAATTAGATTCCACAAATCCATAAGTCCAAAAAAAAAGAAGTGAAAGTCCAAAGACCAATGACCAACTTGTGAGATTACACATTGCAAATGGACAAAGTTTCTCGAGGGAAGGGACAATGTCACATTTGATGTAATATATTTATTATGAATTAATGTAAAACATTGGCCATGCAGATTCAATGTCATCCTTTCAATCTCTGTCGTTCTTGAAGCTTCATGAAATGAAATGAACACCATTATATAATTCATTGACCATGGTCGAGGTTCGAGGATCCAGGATCGAGGTTATGACGCACACTTTTATCAAATCCCTCATTTTCTCTCCATTCTCTCGCTTTCCTACACATGACAAGAAAAGAGACAAAAGACACTCGAAAGCTTTTACAACATGAATTGACCTTGGAAGAAGATGCAAGTCAGCAGTCACCACAGTCAGAGTCTAAAGCCTAAAACATGTGTGTTTAGGTATGTACGAATGAAAATGGGAAAAACCTCTTGTCATTGTAGACATTATCTTGGGCAATGTAGCAGTGAACCAGTATGTACATACATGAGAAACAGAGAGAGAGAGAGAGGTAGAGGGTGACAGGCGACAGGGAAACCATATGCGAGCACCTACACAACATGTGAAGGAACATCTGTAATAAATTCCCTCTTAAAACATTTTGTACACTTTTAGTGCATATCAAAGTTCTGTGGTGAAAGCAGCAGAGGCAGCAGCAGCAACAACATTACTTTCACTCAACTTTCTCTACCATAAACTTTCCTCAATTTCACTTCATGGAAATTGTGAACTGGGAGAATGAGAAGGAAAATGATCCGAGTCTCGGGATTCCCGATATTCCCCTGTGAGCTCTCTGTACAAATAGTAAACATAATCAATTTGTTAGGTACTTTACATTTTCTAAAATTCATTTGTTCTCTCGCATCCCATTCTCAAGTATATGTAGAGAAATGACATAGCCTGTAAAATGTTGAGGGATTATAAACAAATAACACATCCGGCCACAATTACATGTAATCTATTCTCTATTCTCTTGGCAAATATATGTACATATCTGTATATTGTCTGACTTTAGTCGGACTCGAGCTCACGTTTTCCATGGGAATTTTCTATGACGAACATATGGTTTCATGGTTTTTCTGGCTTTCCTTTTTTGGCTACTCTGATGATTTGGTAACAGATCTGAACAACAAATCCACCCTTTCAACGGACAATGAGTCATTCTATTCGTCATATATTCAGCTTTTCATGCTTCCGGCACTAAAAAAAAATCTACAAATCAACACACAAACTTTAATTCTTCTTCTGTCATTTTCTCGACGTAGAGAGACATGAACAAAAAAGACCACGGGAGTGCACAATGAACGAAGTATCAACAAATGAGATTTACTTTGATCTACAAATATTTTTAACACATAGTTTTAAATACTTTCCTTTTGTTTCAACTATAGATTATTATTGTTTTTTTTTTACCATCCGTAAATTCGTACTCGTAAACTTTATCAGTATCGATCCTAATAAAACCCATACTAAAAAAATTTACAATGTCATTCCAAAAACTGAAGAATGTAGTTCTGCACGTTGAAAAAGGAAATCAAAAAAACTACAAAGAATGAAGGAGGGAATTCATAGAGTTGTTAGGAAATGCTTTCATGGGATTTATTTTTGGAAAATCTGATATGAATTTATTGGAAATTATGATCTAACCTTGATGAAAGTGGGGAATCTACAGGGGGGAGTACAAAAAAGGAAATTTCCAAGTCAAATTATATATTATATGTAGAGCAAATCAAAAATCCAACGCCCTTGAATTATATTTGACTTTGAAGTTGAAATTGAGAATTTCCATGTATGAAATATCAATGTGTTGAGGGAAAAGTAGGTAATGTTTCTTTTAGTCTAAATCCCCGAAGAATTTCTGTAGAAACATACAAACCCGATATTTTTTCTGTGTACATATGTAGTTAGAGCCAGTAAAATACAGTAAAAAGCTTTTACTGTAGTAGCCGGAGGCGATTACCAATACTCGGGTATCAAAATCCGGTAATTGAACATTGAACAAAATATCTGTTCTGCTCGGTGGAGTCCGAATATACAAATTTCCTGCTCCTGCATCATATTCGTAAATCCTTGGGCCAAAGGTCATTTTCCCTTACATTATGTAATCCATATCCTTGCCAATGATTTTAAATTAAATTCACATATCAACAATGAGAGTATTGGAAGTGGAAGGTATGTAAATTATTTGGATTGTTGTTGTATGTAGTAAAAGCAAAGGAAATGTCGTGGGAAAACCTCAATCTGCGGTAACCACAGCATTCACTGAATTTAGTGAATTTTGAACAAAGGCAGAAGGTTTTTGGGGTACAGAATATTTTCTTTCTGTAGCCTTGGAATCACAGTTAAATGAATTAAAGTTCGTTGCTCACTGTCGTAAATTAAAGTAGCTCTAAATACTTTGCGGTGAGCTATATGTTGTGTTAATTTTGTTGGATATTTTGGGTGCTCAGATCAAAAGCTTGTTTGAGTATGTGGAAACGAATGATTTACTACGTAAAAACATACAGTAAATAGATAATGGACATTTTCCTTACTTCAATTTAAATATGAAACAGAAGCACAGCTAGAGAGTATTCAACCCAAATTGAAGAGTATATTTTCAAAAGCATAAAGTAAAGTGCATGAGTATGAAATTCTAGTAGAAATTGAAGTCCACATTTTAGTTTGTGTACATACTACAAAGAGACCTTTTGATGAACGATGCTTTTACTATATTTTACGACGAAACGTCCAAGCTAAAGGCTCGACATTTGTGTCATTTCATATTTCATAGCCTATGAAATTTCATTTTTGATAAAATATAATGTTCAAGCGACAGACTCTGCATGTGTTCTGCATCGCAAATGTGTATTAAATTCTCTGTCATTTTACATCTGATGCAGCATCACTTTTCTCATGACAATATTTTAAATCCTTTTCCCCCGAGAAGCTCAAATGCTCAATAATATTTAATGCCTGAAGGACTTCTTCATCCTCACGTCTTCATCCAACAAAATAACAAAACAAAAATCCAATCTGCATCGACAAAAAAAAATATGATACCCTGTTCATATGCGTACTTGGAAAATTGAGAGTCAGAGTCAGATCGGGAGTACTGATCCATTTTTATGCGTATATGGTTATTAAGCATGATTACATTTAATTACAGACAAGATAAACACAAGTTCCTGACCCATTTTGTTTTACCTAATAACAATAATTGTTGGACGCTGAATGAAATTGGAAGACCTTGAATCAAATGTCATCGTATCATATCAGTTCATCAGTAAACATTTAATCAAGTCATTAGCTTAAAATTATATCGTACAATACAAATTCCGCCAAGCCAATGTCATATGTCAAATTCTCATGCTGTCGGCCATATAAAAAAAACAAGTATACCGTGTGTTTGTGTCATCTGTGTATTCAGTTTTGGCTTTTTAATCTGAACTTATTTCATATTTAAACTCGACAAGGATTCAGCCTCACCTGCATATCGTACTTTTTGTTTTTATACGAACCAATTTGATTGTCAAGAGTGTCACAAGTCACCACTTTCTCCTGTTTGCATAACCAAATGAGCTTCTTTTCTATCAACAATTTGTAAAGTACATGCTCCATATATGTATTTTGTATTTGTGTTGACAAGGCTTTGTCAACTGTGAGCGAACACATGAATAAAAATATGTATCTGTATTTGTACTTTCGTTTTGATTACCTGCCGTCATGTGTCGAGTGCATGAAGACATTTTTACGTTTCCATAAAAAAAACAACAAATGATGGTTCTTCATAGGCAGAACTGGGGAATCCACTGCCTTAAGCAGTGTCCATTCCATTCCATATATAGTCGATATCATCTTATTAGCAATTCCACGTTACCGAGCTTTTTCCCTTTGCATGAGACATTCAAAGTCATGATCAATATTCAATACCATGAATAAACTTAAAACGTACACTCTTCACTGTTCAGGTACTGTCCAGTCATTAAATGTACCTATACATTTTCTGCAGTTCCCCACATGTAAAATACAAAATCGATACAAAATATATATCTAGATATAAATCTTATACATTTCTATATTAAAAACAACAGGAGTGGTTGACAAAGGTCGTTGTTTGAGAACTCCTTTTCATCACATGTACGATACGTTCCTCAATATATGATTTCTCTCTACCTGTTTGGCGAATGGAATGAAGGAGGGTGATTAGAATGAAATCGATTTCATTCCCTCAATAATTCACGAATGCTTAGGAATTAGCTCATCCAGTTTATCCAGTCAAGAGAGCTTCATGTGAAACAACATTTGTGTATGTGTGTCCTGTGTGTGTGTGCTGCACAAAGAAGACAGAAAATACGAGTAATCGAAATAGAAAAGAATGAGCTCTCAACTCACAATATTGTCAACAATCAACAAACTCCATTGATTGAAATGGGGTGAAGTCAGGAGGAAATGAAATTGATACGAATACAAATACAAATACAACAAAAGAAAGACTCAATAAGAAAAATTAAATGCCTGCAAGTTTCTTTTCACATGTTTAATCTCATCGTATGTCAATCTGAAAAGAATGCAATGTAGAGTGAATTTGAAGAGACTCCTCTACAAAATACCTACAATATAGAATTGAATGAACAGCGTCCAAATAACAAACAACTGCACCATTGACGACTCTGTTCAGTTTTTGTGTAGAATTCGTAATGTTTTGTATTATGCTCCAGGAAATTGGTCATCTATTTATATAGAAAGCTCAATTGCTCTACACACATGACGAGATAGTCAAGTGCAAAGACCCGAGGAGCAGCACACGTCCTATACTATGTACAAAGATATTCGATTCGATTGTGTGTTTATACGTAAATAAATTATGAGTGTCCGTAAAAATACATGTGTTTCCCTATGTGTGTGATGTGTGTGTGTGTGTGTGTGAGAGAGTACAGATATTCTCCATTCTGTACCTATTATGTAGTGGAGTAATCTTTTCCTCTCATATCAAATTCACAGCAGAGTATATACATGGCATTGATGTATGTACGGAGAGAATATACGATATGTGGTCGAGGTTTTCCTTTATGAACAAAAAAAAAAGAGTTGGTATTTCACATTTCATATTTTGAATTTAGACTCAAGTTCTTTGTCACTGTGATGTTGTGATAATAGAACAGAGCTATTAACAATAATAATGATGTAAATGGTGGCTGCATGTCCCTGTTGCTCTTGGCTATGCGATTGCGATGAAACTTTGGGATATCACAATGGAACTACAGTCTACAGTCAACACTGTAGACTCGTCGCAGTCTACAGCCAATAGCCAAGAGCAAACGACAAAGTCGTCGTAAAAAAACAGTCATCATTTTTATACACATATTATTTTATGGGAGCATACGGCAATTTTCTCGAAATATGTAAGAATAATATCGTAATTACGACAATATACTGAAACAGAAACAGAAAAATGAGAACAGACACACACAACAACTTTCTCGAGTACTTTCTAGATTTTTAGTCTACACTCTCTGTCCAGAATTGGACGATGGATTTTTCTTGCTTGGATCATTACTATTTTCATTGACTGTGGGTCCTGTTTTTTGTTCTACAATATTTAGACTGTGTTCCATAAATACGGCTACACTCGGCAATTAATTTGAATATCATGCTCATTTTTATGTTCTTTTATGTAAAGGAATTCAGATTTTCTCTCTATTTCTGAGAGAGAGTTCAGTTTAAAAGTTAACATACAAAAGGAAAAAACCCCTGAGAAAATAAATAATCCAGAATGTTTTACTACCAGTAAAAACTTTTCATTATCCAGTGAACAATGTCAATGTTTTCACTGTTGAGGCCAACGAGAAATTCGGGAATTCGAGTTAAAAATAGACAAGCGATTGCAATTTTCCCATCAAAAAAAGTACAAAATGTGTACTTGAATTGTTATTTTTAATTCTCGCGTTAGCCCACACACAAAATCGTTTTGTTTCGATTTTGAGGCTGAGGAAAAAATGAGGAAAAAACTCAATTAAATTTGGAGGTTCTTCGAAATTTTTCAATGTCAAAGCCAATCGCAAAGTAATGATTTAAAATGTACATTACAATTCTTGGAGATTTAAATTAGCTCTAACGACAAGATTAAGGAGTTAACCTTCACAATTCATACAAAATACTGAAAATTTATACCGTTGAAAGCACATAAAAAGGAAATGAAGAGACAGATTCTAAGAATTCAGTTCAGTTCAGCTCAGCTAAAGCTTGAAATACACATAAATTCCTTTGATATAACAAAGCCGGTTCTCCGGGATGTAAGTGAAAAGCCACCAACGGAGCGAGAAATGATTGGAAATGAAGAAAGGAAGAAAGAATTGTGTGTGTATGTGTGTGGAAATATCTGGAATTTTTCGCAACAGTCTATGTGATGTAGGGTATGCCACGCTCTTTAGCCAAATAATACCTAGAAAATAGAAAACTGCGGAGGAAATGATAGAGATTCTAATGAATAAATATTTAGTATGAATTTCTCATTAATTGGTCCTCGTCATAATACAATATAACTCGCAAACAAAAGCATTTTCCAAAGGCATTCGTACAAAAAATAGAAAAGAATGAAGAACGAGCAACCTTTCTTTACTATAGATAGATTTTCATAGAGACATTTTCTCAGCCGAAGCTGGAAAATAATGGTACTTATACGGGATACAAAAAAAATGTGAAATTCGAATGCCAATGAGAGCATACAGAAAGACAGAAATGTTTGCAATAACAAAGGAGAGCATTCCCTCCCAAATTTCCCTTGTTAGCCTTCCATACTTTCATTTTCCATACCCTCATGCCGGCATTGTCAGATCAAATTTCCTAATAAAATCAACCGGTAGCCGGCAAGGAGATTCTTGTTAATTTTAATTTGGCTCTCAGCTCTTTCCCCCCTCCACTCATGGAAAAATTCACGGAACTTTGAGGAAAAACTAATGAAAATAGCCGAAAAAAGTTGCGGCGGATTCCCTTTCTAATTTTAAAGGGTTATGAAATTACAAAGACTAATTATAATGCAAAAAAAAAAATGTGTTTACATTTTGTATATGAATAAAAGATACATACTTAGAAGTAAAATGCAAACTGCAAAGTAGCTTTGATTTCCCTTTGAGTTGTTAGATCTCGTGCATTCATGCATTTTTTTATACTGTATTTATTTTCCCTTTTTTTTTATTCTTGTCGTATACATTTACATGTAGTTATTATTGCCGAGTTTTTGCCAATTCCCAAGGAGAGGTTACAGTGCATGAAGCTGAATTAAATTTGCGTGAATACACATACATTACTTCAACATCCACATCACACAGGCAGAGGCAGAGAGAGAGTGAAAGAGAGAGAGAGAGAAAGTGCAAGAGAATCTGAATGGTTTGATGTCTGAATGCTCTAAATGTCTACACATGTAATGATGGTAGGCGAATGCGAATGGGAATAGGGCGAAGCATATATCTTGTATAGCGTTTAAGAATCTTTTATGAGGCAACAGGAAATTATTAGTTTTCTCTACAGTGCAGCATTAACCATGCTTTCCCCCCGCTATACAGCGACAGTTATGTACAGTCAAAAGATTCCCATGTACTGTATAAAATGTGCATCGAGAATTCATCTTCATCTTGTACTGTCTGGCCATTTTCCTTTACCGTCCTTTTTATTCTTTTTATTCCTCAGTCTACAGATTTCAGACAGTAGATATGTATCGTATGTGGAATTTGTTTTCCCTCTGTTTGCTCCTGCTACTTTCTGCTTTCTGCTCTCGGTTTTCCGTTTTCCGTTTTTTCCCTGTGTAAAAGTAAAAAAAACGAAGGGAAAGATCCGTTGATAACAACAAAGAGATGAACTCGAACAGTAAAATACACATAAAAAACTTGGAGATTCCCCTCTCTCTCTCTCTCTTTCATCCTTGAACTTTAAGAAGACAAAAAAAACTCCAAATACATACGAGAGCAAGTCGAAAATTATTGAGTAGCCAATAAAACTAAAGAATGATTTTTTGAAAGAGCTTTTTGTAGTTCCTTTAAAATATTTATAAAAACTAAAAACACATCCAGGATTTTTGGTGGACTTTTCTCTTGGAATTCTCAGAGAAAATGAATAACAATTGTGAATGGCCTTTCCAAAATCATCATCATCATCATCATCAATAAGCCAAATTTGATATTTGATATTTGATATTATTTGATATTCTATCTACCAAATTTATTGATTTGCCAATTTGTGATTTCATGCTGGAGAGTAGAGAACGTCTCCAGAGGAAATTCTCTCGTTCATTTTACATGGATGAAAAGAGTAATTAAATATAATCAGCTTGATTAAGATGTAACTTGTGTAGATTTTACCTGGATTTAATTGACAATCAGGAGTTTCGTGTTTGTTTTTGAGCCATGAGGAAATTACTTGGATGGGAAATCTACTAACACTAAGTAGATTTTGATTAGTTTTTCCCTATACTGATAGAAATGCCGTCTATATTAAATATTAGCTTGTTATGCTACAGAATCCGTGTTGGATAACGTTGAATATCGACGAATATCGCTTCATCCTCCACGTCGTCGTCGTTTTGAAATCTTTGAACGAGATCAAAGTTCAAGCCAAAGGCTAAAATTGTAAGTATCTTGGAATATGAAATAAGTTTGAAAGTTGCTACTGCCAATGCCGTTTCACTTGTGTCTGCTTCTGTTCTTTTGTTGCACGTTGCAACACAGACACAGACACCATTTGAGATAGAATGCAGATCTGAGATCTCAACATTTATCATTTAAGCTTTATTAGTCTTGACTAATCGAGAGCTGAGAGAGATTTCCTGTGATTTTCTCCCCCTTTTCTCTTCATTCTCGTCAAATGAGGAATATGTTCGAGAGTCAGTCATGAGCGTGAGGGAAAATGGTTGTCATAAGGAAAGGGAAGTGAAGTCACCAGAGACTGTAGATTTAATTCTTTTTGGCAGTCCATACAGGGACTGAACCAAAGAAATATAAAGAGAGAGAGAGAGAAAAAAAGAGAGGGAGAGGAAACACTAGGCGCCATGATCATACTCTAGTCACGTGTACTTTCTCTCCTTCCTTTGCCCCTCTTCCTTTCTTTTCTTCTATTTTTTTAGTAGAGAGAGAGAGAGCGAGAGAAAGAGAGAGAGATGAGATGAGAATGTAGGGAAATTGTACTTGAGCACGTTCAGTCTGTCTAGGATTTAATACTCATCATCCTCGTCAGGAAAAACAGCAAGATCCGGAATCATGTAGATACCATTTGCTTTGCACAAACATTGAACAGACTCTCCCTCACACACACAAATGTACAAAACATTGCTCACTTTTTTCTAATGGGATTTCGGCAAAAGCGCCTTTCCTTTTGTATTCCTCTCTCTCTCTCTCTCCATGTCTTTTTTACTTGAGCGGAAACAAAAGACGCCGCATGTTCATGGATGAAAAACAAAACTGTCGAAATTTCCAGAAAACGGCCGATTCAAACTCGGATTTCTGAACACAAACGAATTTTTTTCAATATCGATCAGAGAGATTTTGTCAATATCTGAATGAATTTCTGACTTTCGAAATGTGAAATTCAAATTTCATGCTATTAAATCAAAACCACATCTAAATTTAGCCATGTCCTCAGTTTTCCTCGGTAGCAAGTAGATACAAGCAACGGAAAACTATACCAAATAAATAATTCAAAATTGTAATTTTGGATTTCGGATTTGATGTTTGAGACTTTCTTTTTTTTTAGAGGCACTCCGAATGAGAGAATCCAGAAATCTCGTTGTTTTGAAGTTCACACTTGACTGCATCATTTTGTGAAGATTCCTTACGAAAATTTCAAAGGAGATGATGATTCTCAGCTTTTGGAGAGCGAGAAATCACAACAGCTACAAATGCATGTACATGTATTTTATTTTTCCATTACTCTTGACCTTCAAAACATATGATAAAAAATGCATGACTTCTATGTACAAAAACAGAGAGATGACAAAATCTCAATGTGTGTGGTATTTTTTTTGGTAAACAGGTAAATATCGTCGCTAACGAGATCTTATGAAAGGAATATATAGGAAATGCAAAAATAAATCTAAATCAAAATACTTTCATCTGTCAGAATTGATCGACATTCTCATCTTTCCTCTGAGATCCAGATATGGACATGTGACAGAGATTATGGAATATGCATATTTTTTTCAGTACATCAATCAACAGAGAATAGTCGAATCAAGAGAGTGGGATAAAAAAAAAGAAGGTATGAATGACCCAAATAAATTCTCTAACATTCCCATTTCCCCACAAATCCAGAATTCACAGTCTGAGTTTTAGATTAGATCTAAAAGTAGATCTATTAGTTTTAGATCACCTATTCAAAAGATGATGTGTTTCATTTATGCCCCGTAAAAAGTAAAAAAAGAAAAGACTATTTGTATTTGTATTGAGGACAACCTTCGTAAAATCTATTATCTTGCCTTTCTGACTTTCCCTCTCATTCGGTTTCATAATCTTTCCCTGATGATATGAATCTGAATCTGAGGATGCGGTAAAAAAAAAAGTAGAAATTACGATGATAAGAAAGACAAACTTTGATCTTTCTCAGCTATTTCATATATTAAAAAGGAAATCTTTTGATGTGATTGTCAATATAAAAAAACATTCTGCTCGGATTTCCATAGAGAAATCACATTGGAACAATTTATACAGTCAAATAATTTATTTTCTTCCTTATTCCAATTCTGCCAATCTGAATCCGAAATCCGAAATCCGAAATTCGGATTTGGGTCTCTGAATCTGAATCCCATTTTATCTACTTCTATTACCTATATATATACACGATATTTCCCATTCCCCATCTCCCGTATACATTGTAACAATACATTATTACATGAAATATACGACCATATAAGTATGTATACGTATTTTTATTACACACACACAACAGGAAAAACATGGCTTCTCGTCAATAGATTTTTCTTCTTTACGAGCTTTCCATTTTACGTTAAGTAAAGAAGAAGGGAGAACGGGAAAAACAAAACAGAAAAGGCTCCTTCACTTTCTTCCTTAAGCTCTTTGGATCAGTTTGGATTTCCAATGTCAATTCCAATGGAACTTCAGTTATTTTCAACTAGAGCCAACCAAAGACATGGAAAATGAACGAACATGAAACAAGTCGAGGAAAGAAAATGGAAAAAATATCGGTGTGCACCTTCTTATCGTACGAATGTGCACACATGGAAAATAAATATGTATCCAAACATGTACTTCAATTCAAGATTAATTCAACTCTATGAATTTTTTAAATGGATTTTTCTCATCATCGGCCCATCTGAAAACGAGAAAGAGAACGAAAAAAAAACCGCGAACTTTCTCCAACTGACACTTTCCCTTTTTTTGTGTGTGCTCCTGTGTAATTTCTCCCCATCGAGATCGAGATTGACCTTTATATATGCTGTATTTTTAGAGTGTACAAAATCCTTCTCATTTCCCCTCGCTCGTCTGACAGTGACAATGAAAAACGAGAATGATGTTTTTATTTTTTTTTTCCTCGCGTGTACTTCAAATTCAATGGTATATCTGTAAATGGGGAGGAAGAAGAAGGAGTTTTTTGTATGTTCATGGGAAATATACTAACACATGTTTTAGATTGTCCGTGTGTTAGTTGCCGTGGGTAGCGGTTTCTGTACAAATGGAAAATGTGAATTTAAACGTTAAATGGAGTTGACGGATTGGGCAAATGGCAAATGGTCACTTCGTCCTCGTCTCTTTCTCCACAGTCGTCTTTCGCAGCAGGAGGATTTCCTGGGTGTTCAAACCTTATTTCTATAGCCGTATAGCCGTTGGGTTTAAGTAAAGTGCTAGTGGATTCTCCCGAATTTCAACATTTTGTTTATATCTATATATATATCTGGAGCAAACAGGGATTGAGAAAAGTGGGACAATCATTTGAAATTTGAAGGGAAGTCAAGTCAAGGGTAAATCAAATCCCATCATCTTTTCTATCTTTTCCCCGTCTCTCAAAAAAATCTCACGATTTTTCTACGCATTCCCTTCATTTCTTGGCCACGTCATATGTTTCAATGATCAAAAAAAGAATGCATTGCAGTCAAATGATCGTATATGCAATGAATAAAGTTTAAAAAGGATGTGTGAGTCTTACCGATTGGAAAGTGAACGGAGGGCAGGTCGTCGATTGAAGATCCAGAAAACGAGGGAATTAATGAGCGTCCCGAATATACAAAGGATGACCAGGAATATCATTTGAATTATTATGATGGCTGTGTGCTTCGAGTCCAACCAAACACTCTCGCCTTCTATAAAAAAAAACAACAACAAAACAACAATTAAATGAGTACATTTTTCACTGAGGATATTTGCAGTTGCAGTTTGCACACATTCTGTACTCAATTCAAATGAAGGGAAAATCCTTCACACAGATAGTTAAACTAGATAAATGTTGAGCTCCTCTGTCAGAAAAATTGTATACCATTGAACTCCTTTCCATTCCAATTGTATTGTATTGTATTGCATGCATTGAGTCAAGATCTAAATCCTGAATCCTGAATTCTGAGTTGGTTGCCGAGAGACTGTCAACATGGAAAGGCTTTGAAGGTTACATTTAACAAAATTCTTGACTCTTGACCATCGTCACGTCTTTGCGAGTGAAGAGACTCTGAGACTCTGACCATGTCCTTAATTATATTCTTATCCTATCTCACAACAAGAAAACCTCTATTGTATCCTCAAGCTTTCCCTAGTTCACTCCAGAGACTTGTGAAAACGGAACACATGTGGGAAACACTTGTGTACATTCAATGTCACTTGTGTAAATTGTTCAGTCCCCATTTTCTCTCTCTCTCTTTCTCTCCCTCTCAATTCTAACAAAGAAAATGAAATTTAAAAGAGGATTTTCACTCCTTTGAGATTCTTCTTTTTCTTCTTCTTCTTCTTAGGCGTGAGAATGAACTTTATTTGAACACAAACTTGAGACATCTTGTCCTCGGACGATTTCTACCAAAGAAAAAAAATTCTTAAGCTGAAGGATTTTGGTACACACAAGGAAAATAAATACATAAATTAAGAAAGCAAATAAAGTGAGGAGACGACCTTGAGCATGTTCAATTCAATACAAGACATTGAAGTAATAGAGCTCCGTCCGTCCTGCATACAAATACATAAATCGAAATCATTTGCAATGGTACTGGGGGGGAACAGAGGGTGAGAATGAGATAACGACGAGGAGAAAGGAGATAAGACGTCGGGCAAAGTCTTGAACCATATAATTTCAGATTAACTCAAATTGTCTCGATATATCGTACGATATCTGTACAGCCGAATTAGATATTTCCATCCGTTATTTTCTCATTTTCTCTCCTCCATCTCTTTATATGTATGTAGAAAAAGAGGGAATTCAATTGGTTTGGTGCCTGGACTCTGGACTCAAACAGAAACGCAAACTCTGACGATTCCAAATTGACTAAATAGAAATAGACGATTGACCCTGTCCATTTTCGTGTGTTCTCTTTCCCCTTTCCCCCGTTCGATTCTGTGTCAAGTTCGAATTAAATTAGATAACGTGAGAATGTCAACTCAAAGAAGATTCTTCTCCTTTTTGTCAATGGAGGCCACATCATAAGGAGTAAGGACAAAGACGAAGATGAAATAGAAAAAGGTCTTTAGGAAAAAAAGGGGGAAAAGATGAGATGAAAGCGAGGTTGTGAGGACAGACGCTTTGACTATAATATAATATAGAAAAATATCCTCGCTTTGACCACCCTGCAACTCATTGCTTTCCCTGTCAATGCCCGTTGTACGTATACACATAGACACATATCCCGAAAGCTTTTGTAGGTACACGATCTCTGTAGTCAGTCTCTTTCACACAAACAAACAAGACGCTCGTCGCCTCTATATATTCCTTTCGATTTTATTTTCTCAATTGACTCGAGTTCCCTTGAACCCCTTTCATCATTCAACATTTCTCAAAGAGTATACGAAAGATGAAAGTGTGGACGATGGCCATACAAACACAAATACGAACGAACCCATCCATAAAAATGTCACCAATAAGTTCTAATTATTCTTTGGGAATCGACTTTGAAAATATTGTAGCTGCACATACAGACACACAGAGAGAGAGAGAGAGAACGACGTAAGTTGTTGTCTGGGTTTCCTTCTGATTCTGGTTCTGGATGATGAAACTTTATATATAGAGAAATTTCTCATTTCCTCTCCGTTTACGACACTTACCCAACTTAATAAATCTCTCCTGAATCCCCTCAAGGTCTTCTCCAGGATTTCTTATAGATACTCACATTTTCTCTCTCTCTCTTTCTTTCTCTCTCTGTCTCTCTCTCTCTCTCTCTCTCTCAAGGTACTTTCGAGTTATTTTTGTAGTCCAAGTCCAAGTAGGAGACGAAGAAAACGAGACTTAGAGGGAGAAAGTTTGTATGGAAAGTAATCAGCACTACAAATGCAAAGGTTTGTTTGAGCGGATCCAGATTCTACTGATTTTATAGCTCCCAACTATAACTCTCATCAGTCAGTTCAGTATCAGTATGAGCAAATCAGATAAATGTTGTGTACTTGTCTTCCTGCTAAATTGTGTATTTCTCCGTTTCGATTTACATCGTGTTTTTCTTGTTTGTGAGCATCTTGAACGGTAAATTGCTCTCTCAGGATTTATCACTCCGTCTAAATGTGGCTCAGACTCTCTCCTTCACTGTGGATTCCAAATGCTTTAGAACAAGAGAGAGAGCGAGTGAGAGCGGTACGAGTGTAATTGTAATTATACTCAAAATAGTCATTTGTAATGTGTACAATAAAAGAATCCACATGCAAACACACACAAGATTAAGGTTGTTAGTGGGCAATCGACTCAAATGACTCAAGGAAAAGAAGGCTAAAGTGAATGAATCCCCTGTGAATCGTACAAAAGAGCTTTATCTCATTTCTGTAGCAACCCACACACAAACCCAAAAAAACAACACACACCGAGAATTGCAATTAGTAATTAGGAATAAAATGTAAAACAAAAACGAGGAACCGTTTTGAGAGAGAACCTTCAAAATCCCCTGTCTAGACTTTCACTCTTCATGTAAGGAGCTGGACAATGGACATTTCGGTGGTCAGTGCATAGAATTATCTGTAGAACAAAACAATGTGGGGAAGTAGGTCAAAACGTATTATGATTGACGGGGATGGTTCAAGTTGAAGTTGAGGCTGAAGCTGGAGAGATTTTCAGATAATTCCAAGTAGTTGCATTCACAAAAATGCAAAGGGATTTCTACTTTGATGGAGAAAAAGAACTGAAGCTTCTCCTCCGCTCACTAGGTTAGCAGTTGAGCTCTAATTGTAATTTCTATCCTCCAATCTTCCCATCACCATGGAGAAAGTCTTTACTTGCCTTTCGTCCGTATTACTTGTCTACATTGGACATTGAATTTAACCTAATTTCCATTTTTATCATTAGCCTTTTCTTCTTTTAAAAGGAAGAGGCAGTGAGAGCGGAAATACACACAATTGTACATTAGTTAAATGGATGGGAGATGGGAATTAACTTTGTTTTTTTTCATTTAATATCCCCATTTATTTATTTTATACCATCCAAGGCCGACAATTCACAATTCGGATTTATTGTACAGTTTTACACATATTGTGAAGTCTAGAAAAATACGAAGACAATAAAGAAGACAATAAAGAAGACAATCAAATTCAATTCGACTGCCTTTCTCCTGGTAAACATAAACAAGTTTGTATGTATAAACCATGCGTAATGTCTACTCGGTTTTGAACGTGCCTCTCTGTAATCCACACGCATACGGATACGATATGAAGCGTTAGTGTACGTACAATAAGTCAGACTGCAGAACACACACATGAAGAGTCCGAAATTCCAAACGCACCACCGTTCCTGCATTTGTATTTGTACAATATATTCGTATTTTTATCGCATCCATACGACATAAAAAAAAACACTGGACATTGGACTGCGTGATGTTATTTGATCTATATATATATGTATGAAACTGCGCAGGAAATAATAATGACAAGTTTAATTGATATTGGAACAGAACGCTTAGGTATTTCTCCACGAACGAATCTTTAGCTTTATCTAAGGAACTTATGACTTTCCCATAGCCAACATTTTTACTACAACAACAACAATATACATACAAACGGCAACGACAATGAGAAGACGTTCTTTTGCTTTCTCTTTTTCTTCCTGAGAAAAAATGTCAGGTTGAAGGGGTTCAAGTGCGTAGTGCACGAACGAACGAACGAACGACGACGTGAAAATATAAATGAAAGTTGGTTAAGATATTTTGTGCTATGGATTTCGTATTGGATTTCCTTCTGGTAGACTAGTAGTTTATTAAATGGTAGACAAAATAAGGTTAAACAAGAGAGAGATATGCCATTATCTTGAACGGGGAAATATGTATCAGGTTACTCGTGTGGACTATTAGCGAATGACAAGACAAGTTGGAGTGCTTCTTTCCTTTTTATGTGAGTGCCGCATATGTGTGTGTGTGTGTGTGTGTGATTGCTGGTGGACTGACGGTGAGTGATGTAATTTAGTATATAGAATATCACGATGTAGGATTTCAATGTCATTAGTTCTGACCTCGGTGTGTAAGTACAAGTACAAGTACAAGCACAAGCACACACAAGTACAGAAAAATGTGCACATGATGGGCGGGCAGTATAGATATATGTACTCATACAGATAATTGACACGACAATGCAATGCATTCTTCCACATACATTACATACGATATGTATCTGTATCGTATGTGTATTGAGAGAGTCTGGAAGGAAAGGGGAGCAATGACAAAATGACGATGACAAGGGCGCCTAGAAAATAATAATAATAGTCGTGATGTACAATGTACATGTCACATGCGTATATTTGTACATATACGCATTTGTACAGCTCTCTCTCGCTCTCTCTCTCTCTCGTACTTCGTATGTATGTATATCCTGATGAACGATGTCTACGCGTGGCCAGTGACTGAAGCTGACATATATTACAGATTATGATGTTGTACTATGGAAACGTGGGATGATGTACGATGTGGAATCATAAGAATAATAGACGATGGCCATGTCATATATATATATACCGTCCACTATTTGACTATTTGATATACTGATATGTACATAATACACACACAGATATGGTACGCTTTTATTTTGTACAGTTTGTCTTGGCGGTTCTTGGTCTCGGCTTTCTCTCTTTCTCTATTTTCTGCTATCGCTCCAGGATCTTTTATAGGTTTAAATCATGATGATTACTCACACTCACTCACTCACTCACTCAGTCACTCGCTCACTCGTTCGTATTCACAACATTTCTACGGTCGCTCTAAACTTGATTCTATATGGACTTGAATGACATTGAATTGAGTTTAGTTGGAGAGTCACACAGTCAGAGTATCATATCATAGTCAGACTTGGAGTAATTGAAATTATATATATTGTTCGCCTCCTCTGTGATCGCTATCACACCTCAAGTCCATATAAAAAGTAGGTTTTTTTTATGAAGGTCAAACGCATTTCCCAACATTTGGAATTGGGACCACAATGCTCCCCCGATCCCATTTTACGCAATCCAGACACATCAAACACAACAGAAACTATCGTACATAAGATATATCGATATGAAATACATATTGTACAAATGAACAATAAAATGAAAATGTACACAAGATGAAAAAATTACGTCTATTTATCAACTGCGCGAATGTCAATGCCGACTATCAGCATGAATTTAGTTGATATTGAAAATACATCACATGTATTTCCTTCGCTTTCTGTTTTTATGGCTGAAATTGAACTTGAGAGAGAGAGTGAAAGTCGAGTGCTTTTGTATTTGTATTTGATGATAAATATACAGATATTTGGAGTGCGTATGGGTTTACAGTTTATTTTATTTTCCAATGGGATTTCCGGGATGGGGGTGACTACTTTTTGTTTTGTTTTGTACATATAGGATTGCCGAGGAGGGAGTTTTGTATCAAGGACACTTTTTTTCCCTCCTATTCGCTATCATTTTAGATGTCCCTCGAGTGTAGTACACAATGTTCTTTATACATGTGGAACAAGTGAAGAGAAAAGACACGCATCCTGTGTATGTGTGGAGGAGAATGGAGATGGACGCCATGATCAACGGCATTATTCGCATGATCATCAACTACAGATACATATAGTGAAGCGGGGAACTGTATTGACAGTGATAACGGGCCAATTTTGTTGCTTCAAATGGCACTCAAATCGAAATTCCCCAAGGAAGATCGAAAAAAAACTCGTGTTTTTATTGTATTTTATATTCCTATGCATGCTATACGCAGCAGCAACGGCAGCACGTTTGCTCTCATTTTCTTCCGGATAATTGTCCCTTTTTACAGATAATTCTTCACTTCCTGAATGTCTATAAATACTCTTTGTTTTATTTTATAGCTCATTTGAATTTTTTAAAAAGTTACTGCGTAAAAAAAGAAAAGGAAAAAGTATTTTTTTTTTTAGCATGAGAATATGCTGTGAGAAAAGGAGATGCAAAGACGTGCTTTTGAATTCATTCTAAACTTGTTTACAAACAACAAGAACAGTACAAGTCCCAAACGTTGTCTTTTCATTTAAATTCAATTGAGTGTGCAAATTCCAAAACGTGACTAGGTCCAAACACATGTACATTTGTGTATGTGATTCAGTGGGAGATGAAAGCTTTAGTTCAATTTTCCCCACCGAATTATTTCTATGTCCCCCCCATCCGCCCACTCCTTTTCTCTTTCCCCCCCTCTTTATACCCATGAAAATAATATGTAGATATGTATATAGCTGGAATGGGAAAGTTTAGTACTAATTTGGGAGTTTGAATTGAAAAATGTGACAGGGAAATGATGAAATGACAGCTCATTTCCTTTCCCCAGAAAAAACCTAAGCTTTCCTTTTCAATTGTTACAAAGGACGATGAAGCGATGAGGACTTGGGAATTTGGAAGTCCACCTGTCAAAGGATTCTCTTTCCTTTCCCAGAAAAACTCATTTGGCATATAGTTCTTTCCCTTTCACCAGAGTCTTCCCATTCCTCTTTTTTACCAATTTCCAATTGCCAGTTTCTTAATGGCGAGAAACGTCCTTTGATTCCCACGATGGAGTCTGCCGTTTCCCTGTTCATTGCATGCGGTCATTATTACTACGGGGAAAGTCATCATATAGATTTTTATCTCCCATTTTATTTCTCTGTGGTTAATTCCCTTGCTCACAGCTCTCACGTCACATTTCAAAATGACCATCGGACTTGATACTTATCTTAATTTTCAATTATCCTGGCACTCGGCATTCCCTAGAACTCTTAATCGAAAACCTCCATAAAATTCCCTCCATCGCAATCCTTTTTTTTAAGAGGAAGGAATAAAACTAATAAGAGAAAGAGAAAGTTGTCCTTGTTTTTTTCTCAAACATCTATGAAAGCGCGTTTACCCGAATTCATTCCTGTAATTGTTCAATTTTGTTTAGTCAATGCAATTTTGAATTTCTTGATTTCTTGAACCTTCTCCATCTCTTTGGAGAGGAATTGAATAAAGCTTGTGGAAGAGTTGTGAGGAATTTTTTTGATCTTTCTCATTAGAGTTCTAGATATCTCCTCAATTGAAAATGAGGAGACTAGGCTTGTTTTCAGGTATAATGGAAATGGAGGAAACTTGAACATTTTCACATTAGACAATTCATTTAGGAATGAGAGAGAGACAGAGAGAGAGCAAGAGAGAGAACAAAGAGGGAAAGGGAGATGGTGATAAAGAAAGAGACAAGTGGACAGACAGAAACTATTTTTGTCACAGAAACAGATAGAGAAAACTCAACTGTCATTCCATCACATGGCTTGTCTCCTCCTGCCTTCTCTTTCTCTTGCACTTTCCCTGCCTTTCTCTCCCTTTCACTGCCTCTCTCCATCTAGATTGCGATCTTCTGTCCCACGTCACACACTGAAAAAAAATTCATTCCACTAAAACTATTCCAAGAATAACTCTAGTTTGACTTGTCGTTATATCGTACATGTACATTTTTTATTCTTGGAATCTTCAAGTGATCCAAAAAAACCCCCAAAAACCGAGAGATAAGGAAAGCTCATGAAATTAAAAGTAGCCAGGTTGATTAAAATTGACAATGCTTTTTACAAAACTACTTATTCAGAGAGTGCCAGGGAAAGAGCTTTTAACTTTCTCCATGTCTGTCATGTATAACTTCACTTGTGATTAGTTGGTGATTTGCAAGAAAGGGAGAAAAGTACTCTCAAATATACATGACATTTTTAATCGGAGAGCAAGTGAGCTTTTACCTTCCTTTTCAATTGTGAATAATGCCGTACAGGTAAAATTACATATAGTTTCTTACACTCCTCGGTCTCGCCGAATCACACTGAGACGAGACTTGAGCTGAAGCTGAAGCTCATTTGAATTAAATTGACTTTGCACGACTGAGTTTTTATTCCATGGTTGATGTGTTTATCCTCAAACTTGCCTATCAATGACTAATTATGTTAACTTTTTATACGACAAGTCTGTGTGCTGTCTGTGTGTTGAACTGCAAAGGTTAAAATGTTTTTTTTTTTTGCCCTTTGAAAAAAGTTTATATAATTACACGGGAGATGAATGATTTTTACTTTGAGTCCATATGTAAGTTAAGTAGCAGTAGAACTCTTCTATAAATTCTGGCATTTTATGTCGGTCGCCGTCTGGTCGGATCCGATCTGCTATGCTTCGTCTAACCACTTCAGAGGGAAAACGAAAAAAAGTGCTACTTTTATTCTATTAGAGAGTGTGTGTGTGTGTGTGTAGTGTATGGTACACACTTTGAAGTATCTGTGTGTATATATAGATGGAAAGGAGCAAGGAACACAAGTTTGAACTGAGAAATTCCCAATGAGAGTTTCCTTTGGTTCTCTGACTTTCACTCAGCACGTGTGGAATATCCATAGATATAAAAATATGTACGTATCGTATATGGTAAATATAGAGGATTTTTTTCAAAGACAAGTTGCGACTTTTTGGAAAATATTATTCATGTGAGAAAAAAATATCATGTCATCCATGTAATCATCACGGTTCAAACAATTTCCACACACAAACACACACACACAGGACACAGGGACTTTATATTTGATAATAGTGAAACGACCATAAACCATAAAATGTACACCAACTGGAAACGATTACCCACTACGTACGTACAAGAGTACGTAGAGACTCGGCCCCAGAAAAACAAAATTCGGAGAATAAAAAAATGTAATTCCCAATTTCCATTTACTTTCTTGTCTTTGCTGCCGTCATGTGTAATTTTAATATCGATTTAAATTCTTTTCTTCGCAAGTTTCCAGCTTGGAGCTTCAGTTTCGTAGAAAGAATGTGGAGCACGTAAAATCAGCAAAGGAGAAAGTATGACGTGTGACTGGATATCAATAAGGAGAAAAATGGATGGAAAACAAAACAAAAAAGCATATAATTTAATTTTGGATATTCTATTTAACGTATAGTACAATATTTTCTACGTAGAAAATATTGTCTCATCTCGGGTTTTATTCGTTTTAAGCGTTTTAATTGCTTTCACCTGGATTGTTTAAAAATTAGCTCCGTGACCAACATATACAATTCCCCATTTGAAAAACGTAAGAAGCGAATCTCCAGAAACTCTTTTTATGTGACCCCAGAAAATTGTAAAAACTCGAGTTCTGGAAAGTAAAAACTGGAGGAGACTCTTGAGCAACTCATGAAATGATTAAGAGTTTGAAGAAATATTTCCCCCTTAAAATTGTACAAGAAAAAAAAAGTTGAGTGATCATCGAGGACTCGAGGAACTTTCTCTTTCTGTAATATTAACATGTTACATAAGGAAGTTGCTTTTTAGAAGATGAAGTTAAATGACTGATTGCTTTGAGTAGTGGTTTGTGTATCGCAGATATTCCACTCCACAAAGCTCTCTCCCTCTCTTTCTCTCGCTCTCTCTCTGTTGCTTCTCCGAATTTAATTCTGAGGAATGTTTAGTACGTATCTCTCCTTTCCAAACCCCCACACTGTATAAATGTATAAACTTCCAACTGATTCCTTCCTTACTCAATGTATTTTTTATAGAAAAATCCTTTCCAACTCTGGGTTTTTTCCAAGGCTCTCCTTAATTATGTATGTATGGCTGGTAAAGCCGGGAAAAGTTGTTTCCCTGTCAAACTCTGTACACTTGCTATTTATTATTTATTTCCTCATGTTCTCGGAAAATGGACGGAGAATGGGGATGGGGAAATGGGGGAGACAAATGAATTAGAGAGAAATAATGGGAGGATGACATGAGAGTTCTCTAGCTATCCTTGGAAAATTGTCCCTTCACATTACTTATTATTATTATTATTACTATTTGGTCTTCAAGTACCGAGTCGGCGATCCGAGTCGTAATCTGAAGCACTGAACCTTGACGTTTTTCCCTTTGAAACCTGGAATTCTTTTTTGACACTAACTTGGAACTCTTCACGCTTTATCTGTATATGTATGTATGGTTGCCATTGCCATTGGATACATTTATATATTCTATTTCCATGTACATGTCTAGATTTGAACGAACACACTCTTCAAATATTCACTCACTATTTTGATACACTATGAAATGGATATTTTGTACAGAGTTTATTCACTCGACTTTGTGGCAGGATACAAAAAAAATGAGGACTGGCGAGCGAATTCTCTTAAGATTAACAAAGCCATGACAACCAGGAAAATGTTGAGAGAATCCGAAGGCTCTCGTCTGAATTTTCAATTGAGTCAGGTAAGTTCTCGAGATAAATATGGGAAAAGAGAAAGTGAAAGAGAAGGGGAAAGATAAAGGGAAATAGAGAGAGAGAGAGAGACAGAGAGAGAGAGAGTGAATTACACTTGGTAGCTCAAAGACTACCATAACAACTTTTGAAGGGGCTGCTTCTCTGTTGGCATCTTTGTGCTTTGAAAAACTTATGGAATACAGAGGATACTCTGCATTCTTTAGACTAGTTGAGACTCTTCTTTTCTCTTGCATACTCTACATGAATTTCAAATTCCAAATTCCACCCTGTGACGTCAAAACTTGCTCTGAAAATTTTCATTAGTGACTCTCTCAACATTTTCACCATTCAACAATAACTTGGCTTCTCAGTCCATTTAATTTTCTGACGTAAGTTTTGCATCAAGAAATTAACAAGTTACGGGATTGTAATTCACAGTACCTTGAAATCGCAAATCTTAATGTGAAGAATTACAATAAAATCTCTCTCTTTAAATGTAAAGTACAAATTACTTGCAAGTATCGTAACTTAATGCCCCCATTTGCATACTTACCATTCCAGTTTATTTCAAAACTATATATATTTTAAAATGTAAATCCAATCCATAGGCAATTTGGGGTATATTCTCAAAGAGATCAATACGTTTCAGTAGGAAGCACGGGGTCAATTTTCTCCTATTTGAATTTGAATTCGTATTGCAATTGCAATGGTAAATCACCGAATGCTAAATCACAATTTCACTAGTCTGTTTTCGTCAGGCATAAAATTCTTATCTGGAGAGACTAGTCCACCGCTGGTGTATTGGATTGGACGGATGGAAATTCGAATATCCTTGTGATAAATGACAGAGAGAGAGAGAGAGTAAATGTCCTATTAAAAACAGACGTACTCTTCATCTTCTTTCCTAGTGACTCTCTTGTTCCTATTTCTATTTCTATTTCTATTTGTATTTCTATTTTCCATCCCAAATGCCAAATTTCAATAATGCAGACATGGAATCTCTCCTGCACTGTATACATACTGAGAGTTGCTATAGTATGCACAGATAAAACCCTTTCCAGTTTACAATTCCCATGTCACAGTGCACGGTGCAATTATTTATTTACACCTTTGGCTTGACAGAGATGGACCTTCAGCCCACTACAACTACAACTAGGACAATCAAGGAGAGAGTGAGTGTGAGAGAAACTGCCAGTGTCCCCGCTCTATTTTCCTACCTAACTCACTAACACTGTCACTTTCATGGGTCCACTGTTGATATCGCTTGACATTTACTTTACTATTGGACACTCAGAGCGCAGTTGAGATGCAATTCCATGACTTTCCTCGCTATGCATTTCCATTATCATCACCATCCTATGTTTTATTTCAATAAATCCACATGGAGAATGTCCGGTTGAGAATCCAGATTTTTCCTGCAATTTATTCTTATTCAGCTTTCACTTGTCATTGCCATTTCCATTGTCATTGCCATTGGGTATTCTCGCAGCTACGTATTAGTTACAATTGTTTTACATATAGGTAATGATTTTATTTCTCCTTGGAGTAAGCTAAAAAAAGCGATGTTGCTCCTTGTCGTCTTCCATTTGTTTTTTTTTATACTAGGTACAATCTACAGATACATGCAATGCGATTCTGATACAAATTGCAGTTGCACAACTGTCTTTCTCTGAATTGCAACAGGATCGGATGACAACTGTGCATTTCATGGTGTCTTTTTAAAAGAAAAATTCATGCATGTTTGGAGAAGACTGCAAGGAAATAATGTGAATGGCTTGGACAAAATTGCTACCGCCATGAATAAACTGACTAAAGTTTGAATATTGAACTGACATTTGGATGAAGAGCTCAAAATACGTTATTTTAGAGTCAGTTACATACAGTTTTGTAATATTTTCTTGTGTGTTCAGTTCAAACTTGAGATGGTAATTTAACTTTCAAGTGAGGATGATGAGTCAGTTGACTCTCGAGTACTTTAAGTTTCCTCGTAAATTACTCGTAAATTATTCATTTCCTCAGTCTGGTTTCCACCTGTGTTTTTGAGTTTTCTGCCCCGGCTTGGCGTGAGTTTGAATTTTGAGTTTTGAGTTGGATGAAAGGAAAGGCAAAAAAGGATTCCGAAAGTGCGAAACGACTAAATTATTAAGACAAAATTGACAGCTTGCGTGACAAATGGGAAGTTTTTGAAGGGATGTGAGAGAGGTGAGTATTTCAGGCGAGGAGGAGACTCGGAAATAATAAATACCTAATGGAATATAGGAATATAATTAACATCCATTAAAATAACTATAAATGACTTGAACGTATAATTTTGCAATGTAAATGTAATGAAATATCCAGGAAGTGTTCTAGTCAGTAAGGGACAGCTTGATGCTGGATCCATTTTAAATCCCTAATCGCAATGTTTACAAATACAAATTGCGAACAAAATCCTTCAAGTTTCAACTTACAGTCACGTCCGTCACTGACTCACTGAGAACTGACGTGAGAATGAAAAAAAAATCTGTATATAGACATTTTAATTTGTGGAAAGAGGAAAGTTACATCTTAAATCATTCCAACGGAAACCAAAATCCCACTCACGTTTTACGACACGAAAAGAAAAATCAACACGGATGGTAACCCAACACGCTGAAACCCAAACGAATGAACAGAATCAAGTCGAAAGTCAAACTTTACCAAGAAATCCTGCAATTCTTTGACACTGTAAACGAGTCTGGAGTAAATTTTCTTGTCGGCTGTCTTTCTCTCGCTCTCTATTTTTTCTAGTTCTTCTTCATCTCTTCAGAGTTTCTTTAATTTGTTTGATGTTGCATTAATTTCACTTCACTGCATGATCGATCGTATCTTATACCTTATCAAATTATTTATTGATCCTGAGTGCATTTCGAATTTCTCAATTTAATCCCAAATCCAAGCATATCCATTGACAAAAAAGTTCCTATACACTGAATACGAGTGACAAAATCCCCTATAATTTACACAACACGAAGATGCAAGAAGATATTCGAATGAATATCTGTATGAAAGGAAAGGAAACGTTATGTCATGCCGGGTTCATATCAGTTTCCATAGGAGAACTAGACAATCTCTCTATATCTTATGAAAAGATCTGATTAATTACATCAGACTCGTCCATCTTGTGTGTGTGTGTGTGTGTGTGTTTGTGTAGATTCTGTCAGACGGAGGTGGAGAGACAGGAGAGAGAGATGTGAATGAACTGTCATTCCAAAGTGGTTTTTATATTTTCACAGCCCAAAACCCAAACTGCCAATGCAATCGCTCGAGTTTCATTCCAACTCAAGTTGTTGATTACAAATAAGGAAAAGGTCTCTTGATCTCAATCTCAATCTCAATCTTACACACACACACACACACACATTCCTAATTCCTCGTCTGAGAAAATGACAAGTTATGATTAGACTCGGATATCTCGTGGATATACGATAATAAAGGAAAGTAATGTGTGTGGTCATGAGTTGAGTCAAACCTTGGTTTTCACCATATAAATATCTGTATATTTTATACTCATAGGGATCTTCCTTCGCCTATGTCTTAGGCTACTAGTCCACACAGTGTGTTACGAGTGACAGAGCATACAAATCAGAGAGAGAGAGAGAGAAAGAAAAGTTTTTTCTTGATTTGACTCTGATTGAGATTAGAAGGCCGTCTATGCTATGGATATGGGGAAACCATGTAAGTAACTCCAAGCGACTCGAGATCAGAGACAGTTGTATTTATACATGTATGAGATGTGGAATCCGAGCTGTGAAAATCCATTCTCATCTCATATTTTCCCAAACAAAAACATTTTCTCGCTGTATCAAAAGTCTACTGAGCAGAAACTTGCAATTTAACACATACACACACACATTTCTCCTAGAACTCAAAGTACATACGACAACTTGGGCAAGTTACAAGTGAAATCTCTCGCTCTTGCACTCGCATACATGACAAGCCTTAGCAAAACCAAGAGAAAGAGTGCAAGCGAGAGAGAGAGAGAGAGAGAGAGAGAGAA